>VYZX01035722.1:0-14119 GCA_013401335.1 Brachypteracias leptosomus
TTTCTGTCTCCGTTTAAGGCTTATTTAGATGACTTATTTTTAGGGCTGCATTTGTGTTGATCTTTGGGCCATATGATGCACAAGTTTCCATCCCTTTCAAACCATTGACCAGTGCCTGTGTTAGCTGTGCAGGTAGGTGATGGTACATTGATAAGGAGCAAATGATTCTATAATAACTCCAAATAAACGAACACACAATAAGACTATATTTTAGAAAGACATCCAAACTCTGTGTGTCCTCATTCAGAACAGCTATAGAAAAGTTTTATTTAACCATCACTGAAGTGTAACTATAACTGAGACATAATCATTCCTCTAAAACATAACAGCAACATTACACAATAGTCAATGAGAGGAAGCAAAATAGATTTTTTTATAGTCAACATTACTGGTAAATCTGTAGATAATCTTTTTTGACTGAAAAAAGGATATGTATATTTGGCACTGTTACACAACCCTCTGAACTCTTGTTGAGCCAGTTTTCAATCCACCTCACAGTCCAATATTTTACCCCACATTTCTTGAGTTTTTCTACAAGGATGATATGGGAGACTGTATCAAAAGCCTTACTGAAGTCAAGGTATATGACATCCACTGCTCTCCCTCCATCTACCCATTTGGTCATGTCTTCATGGCTGAGGAAATGTTCACACTGGAGTGTAGGGTTATGCTTTGAAGAGAGCCAGGCCTGGGGGGATGCGGAGGCCAGCTGCAGATCAAAGCAGACGGAATGTACTGATGTGCTAACGGCGCCACAGTTAAGATAAACACTTTGGAGGGGAGTGTGTGAAAGCAGGATGTGTTTGTAGGGTTGGTAAGATATGCTCTGTAGCCAGCGGTAGCGCTTTCAAGGACTCATACTTGAACCCTGCAACCAATCATGTACTGACTGCCATGCGAAGGGAAGCGTATTACTGTATAAATATTGGGGTGATTCATGAATAAAGGGTCGACTTATGCACATCATATTGGTGTTTGCGTCGTCCATGCCTCACAACCCCACATTGGAGCAGGAGAAAAGTGTGAGGATCGCTCAGCAGTGGGTAGAGGAGTCTGGAGTGAAGTTGAGCCTGGAAAAGCAGGAAAGAAAGATGTTTTAATCTTTGCTTTTTTTGTTTCCCTCTACCCACATCACTAATTACGTATTTTTAAAATTGATAATAAACAAAGGTCTTTTTCCTCACTGTTTTGCCAGCGATAGTGACTGGTAGGAGACCTCCATGTCTTTCTCTTGACCCAGGACAATTTTCATTACTGTCTCCCTGTCTTGCCCTCCCCATCCCACTCAGGGGGCACGAGTATGGGTTTGGTTGCTAACAGAGGCTAGCCCACCACAAATGGTGAAGACAGTCAGATTATTTTTCAACACATAGTCCTGACACACTTCATCTGGAAAGATGTTGTCATGTGCATGACCATAACAGGGCACAAGCTCAGAACAATATCCTGTAGGTCAATACAAAGCTTATTTTGTTCTCACTCTTTTTTTGTACAGAGGTGGAAACAAGTCAAATTAAAATACTTACTGAAGGGATTTTTCCCATTTCTCAAGCAATTCTGAACCTTTGGTACATTCTAATAGGGATGTCCTTCACCATAATATATGTCACATGGGCACGGAGTTCCCCTGTTTACCAACCTTCTCTTCATTATTCCCCTCTATCAGGACTGCACACCTCGTACCCACTTAGTCCCTTCTCTTGTGAATGTTGGTCACAAGCTCTATGAAGTATACTTTGACTATTGCTTTAGCAAACCCCTTATATAAGCAGAAATGCTAAACAATGCTTCAGGAAAATATTCATTATGTGTGCCACTTTTTTTTTCCTCCACATTTTATCCTAATAGAAATAAACATTGTACTTTTTATTTTAATGAACAGACCAAGAAAAACACCCCAGTAAGTTTTATCCAAGTTATAGTGCTTCCTCTCAAGTTAGTAGGATCACTTCCAAACACCCAATGTGTTCCATACTTGAATACTTAACCCTGTAAATAGGAGAATTCTGTTCTTACAGAGTCAGTTTTCTCATCCCTCATACATATGCTTACCTATAATCGAAATCTCCTGCTTTATGTTTCCTTGCTAAGAAATTAGGTCTATGAGCATCTGAGAGAAAGGATGAGATTGTTTTAAAATGCTTGGTGTTTGCCAAGGTCTAGGCATATGTTAAGCTCTGTAATTTAAAAAAGAACCTAAAATCCATCAGAAGAAAAAATATTCGCACAGTCTTAACTTGTGTTGATATGCAGCCATCCAAATTCAAATACAGAAATTAATAACAGCTTAAGCTATCATCTGTGGTATTCTCATTGGTTTCCTAGTAACTTTAGAGAAGAATTTATGTTAAAGATGCACAAGGTATTCTATATTTACAACATGTAATGGGAGAAGCAGATTCCAGTAAATAATATAATTTAAAGATGATAATAACTTTAAAATCTGATTTTTTGGAAATGTTTCTACTTCTTGTTTGATAAATGTAACTGCAGCTAAATTACTCTGCAAATTTATATGCAGGAACCACAGTCACTAATTGGAAGTTGAAAGCATCAGACACTCCACTAGCCCTAGCCTATTTCTGTACCAAGTAATAGGATTATTGAAAACTCTGTCCTTATGTATTGTGTTCAAGGAGAAAAGCACTGAAAAATTCAAAGGCTTAATTTAGGCACCATTAGAAATATATTGCAATTCTTGGACTATTCTACACAGATCAGCAAAATGAGCTACTGAGCAGGGAGTAACAAACAAAGTATATAGAAAAAAAAATAAAAGAACAAAATTAGAATACCCTTTACATTCATCTCACTGTGTAGCACGTACTTTTCATTACTGCTTATATACATTTTGGTTCATAAAATTCAACAGTAAAAGGTGCACATAAAACATATATAGCATTTTCAATTCAGGTTACTAGAATAGACTTCTTAATGGAGAGGTACTAATATGAGTTATTTCCTTCATGGAAATCCCTGAAATAAAATAGTTCATCAATCACTTCCAGCCACATTTGCAAGTTGAGCAAAAGTAATAGTCTTTCAAAGGTCAGTATATTTGTTGGTACAAACATGCCCTGTTCACTTGCCACAAGATGCTTTAAGTTTTGACAGAGAATTGCTTTCTTCAAATAAAAGATTCTGGGTAGTGAACTATCCCTCTATTTTCATTCACAGATGTTTACAAAGTAGGTTGTTTGGACCATAGCTTTTGTACTACTCACTCCCAGCAAAAAGTAGGAAGGCTTCCTCAATCTTAATACGCAAGCAAAAACAGACTTTCGTATATATGCAAAATTTCCTTCTGCTCACTCTAAAGGATCTGAAGACTCTGAAAATCCATTTAACATGATCTGTGAAATAAGTCCATTTGAATGCTAAGGTCAAAGTCAAGTGACTTTAATAAATATTTAATCTTCAGTCTTTTTTTCTGAGTAGCAATTGACTATTCAGCTCAACTGCAGATAGTTAGTCTCACTTATCTAAAGATTGCCTAACTTGCTTTCTCTTCTTGCATTTCACACCTATATCATGAAGGATAATTTTTCCTATGAACAGTTAAATAACTACTAAAATTGGTCTCATTTTCTCTCAGAGAGAAACATTTATTTTTCATTTTATGTCATTTAGGTTTCAAAATTTCTCTAGATCGACATAAGTATTTAAATATTTTTAATCTTTTGAAAAGCACACTGAGATGTGAATGCTATAGAAGTGCAAAACAACTTTAGTTCTCTCTTCATTTTTCCAGGGACTGACTTTCTGCTTCAGCAGTTGTAAATCATGACACAAAGTTAAGGGAGCTTCTGTCTATCTTTTTTATACATAGACATAGATTATTTGGTACATATCTACATTTGCAATATTCATATTTATTCCATCTGTTTTCAGAGTACCTTTCAATAATAAGGTTATATGGGTAAATATTCTATATATGATTCAACAAAAGTCACATAGTTTTTACACTTGCATTTTGCACATGTTTATTTCATAAAACATCCATTTTTTCTTTGGTCCTGTGTGATGCAGATGACTTTTGAAAGAAAAATGGAGTAGGTTTACTGAAGCAAGATAACAGTTTTGTCTTGCAATTGTGATGGTTCACATTGTTTCTCACTGTACTTTGATTTAGTTTGCTTTACTTTCTATGACATTTTTTTACTAGTGGTACCCTACTATCCTTCTCTGTCATACACCTGCAGTGTGGTTTAGTAAAATGCCGAGTCTTGTAAAGAAATTATTTTCACACTACGAAACTTTTAGAGATAACATCAACTGACCCTAACATATAATGTGCTTATTTACTTGATTTGCAAATACTCTGCCTACACACTGATTACACAATTCTTTTTATTAAAATGTTAACAAATTCCAACTGCTTATATAAAAGAAGCAGCTTTTTCTTCTCAGTACATATCATGAAAAGAAGGCTGCCTAGTAAGGGGAAAAGCATCTGCTGCCAGCCATCTACCTTGGCTCTCCCTGGCTGGCTGGAGGCAGGTGAGAACCCATTCCCAGCAGAGGACTCATACGGATGGCCCATTCAGAGCGTTTGGGTGCTACCTGAGTTCACAGCAGTCCTCAGTCCGGCTTGGGGAGACATGAGCTCAGAGCTATCCTGTGTGTGCCCATGTGGCAAGGCTGCAGTAAGGCCAGGTGTGTCAAACTGGGGGAGGGCGGGGTGCTTTCCAATAAGTGTGCTGCTTATGCACAGGCTTTAGGGATAGGGATGTGAGGAAGAAAAACAGGGGGCCCAGATAATTTATGAGCTTCAATATCTGTTGTTGATTGCCCTGATCCTCTTCCTGTGTGTCAGTAATGCACGTGCACTTTCTCATTACTATGTCCTTGAAGGGTGGGGATGATAAGAAATACTTCCTTGTGGTTTTATTCCAAGGTAAGATTTCCACTGACGTAAGTGTTGGTTTCAAAAAGGCAAGAGCATAGAGCAGGGCATGTGTGCATACCCATGGTTATCCTTCACCAAGGTATACAAGTTATTCAGGGTATTTTTAGGGTTGTAAACGTGGAAGATGTCTGCCAGCATTTCTGTCCAGTTTCTGACAATGCGGAGTTGAGAGAGGATGAAACGGGTTTGGACTGTGAGCATGTTCATGGTACCAAATGTCCAGGATATTTTTCAGCGCTATAAATGCCTAGAAAGGCTGTAGACGCCCCAACACTTGATGTCTTCAAGACTAGGCTGGATGGGGCTTTGAGCAATCTAGTCTAGCGGAAGGTGTCCCTGTACATGGCAAGGGGGGTGGAACTAGATGATCTTTAAGGTGTCTTCCAACTCAAAGCATTCTATGATTCTATGAAATACTTTCCTACTCTTCCAGCTGTCTTCCCATCCTTGTTACCTTTCAGGGCTGGACTGTGTCATGCTGTATGCACAAGATAAGTGGTGTTCAATGCCTTTACAAGGAGACTATGTGAGCAAACAGCTCATCATGCAGAAGTCATGATCATCACTGCCTGCACATGCGAGCATCCACAGAGAGTGTTGGCCAACTTGTTGCTCCAATGCATTTATGGAGAGAGTAGGTTTGTTAGGAGGGAGTGTTGGTGGGTTATGATGGCCTTGAGGATCTCCTCAAGAGACAGAATGGACAGTGGTTAATAGAGGTGTTATTCTGTATGCCTGGCTTTCCACAGGGAACTTTCTAAAAAGAAAAAACCCACACAACCTTTTCAATGTCTTTCTGAAAGTGACAGGAGTGACAAATGCACGCAGTGTCCAAGGCAATGCTATGGCTTGTTTCTGCTGTGAGTGTTTTGGTGTCTGAGTGATCCATTGAGAAGTATTTTTGAGCTGAACTGTAGTGTGCGTCAGTCCCTTCAATGTCTGTTATAGATTGATTGCTTGTTACACTTGTTGGGGTCCAGCATTTGTGATTTTTTTTTCACTGTGATACCCAAACCACATTTCACCAAGCTAGACAACAGGTTGGTACTGGACCATCACACCAGAGCAAATCATAACTTTGGTCTTAATGCTTCTCAGAAATATAGATCAAATTTACAAAAATAACACACCCAGGAGTCCAGACCCTTCATCATACTAGGTACCCGTTCCAAAGAGATTTGTATACCAGGAGCCATATCTCATAAAGGAGTAACAACTAAAACCCATGACCAGGAAATATCCCAGAGAAGCCAGAGATGAAGCAGGTTTGCTTTACTAAGCTTTAAAGCACAAACTGGGGGACTTAAAGTAAGACCACCTAGTATACCAACAGCTGACTTCAAATTATTTGTAGCAACATCTAATCCCATAATATGACTAGACAGTTCTGAACTCAACTCTTATCAGAAACCAAACCTTCTAAGTAAATTTCAGGATGATGCAAACTCATCCTAGTATGACCTCTGCCATGCTGCTGCTGTGTTGTGTAATTTGCCAGTGAGGCTGCATTTAGTGTGTTCCATTTTGTTGCATTTTAAGTGCATAAAGTAGCAAAAGTTTTTAGGAATGTTAATTATAGATAACCCACACCACATCATCACAATGTGGTGATATAAGGTTATTTTCTTCTAATAATAATAATTTTTCTTTTCCAATTTTTCCTCTTTTTCTTCCTTTTCTTTTTTTGTGCTTTTTTTTTTTCTTTAATCCTATTGCTTAAATATGAAATTGGATTGGTGTCATCCTTTGGAGAAAATGAGGATTCAAACAAGATGTCATTAGTATTCTAATTTTACTCTATTTCTTTCCAGCAAAGTAGTTCTGCAAGGCTTTATAGTTTTTGCAACATCAAATCACAACATTATAGAATCCTTGATATACAGATAGATTCTTCAAGGAGTATGCAAAATTTATTCTTGAAACTTGATATTAAAAATAACTTACTCATGGTATAAAGTGTAATTTTCATTTCTGATTGATTTATAAAATGTAATCTCTACCACTCATCTTATATTATAGGCTTCTGTCAACTTTTCTATCTGAGGATGATTTTAAACTAAGTATTTTAATTAAGAAAGAACATTAACAACATTTAACATTGGACAAGTTTCATATGTATGATTTTTTTAGATGGAAGTTAGTATAATAAAATGCAGGAAAGTATTGGTGGTAATTTGTAGGACTTAATACCTGATAAGTTAATGACAAAAAAGATATTCTCAGATTTATTTCAACCCAAGAGGGTCAACAAGATATTAAAATTAGCTGGTTTATGGAAGTTAATTTGAATACAATTCTTCATGAGTGAAAAGATAGTACCACAAAATATCTTTTATTCAGTACTCGTTAATGTAAAGTTTACAGAATTCTTCCTAATCAAAACATAAATTGGTTCTATTTGAGAGGCAAAGATTTTCTGAAGTAGGTAGATCTCTAAGATTCATTCCAATTTTCATAATTATGAAAGTTTGCCTTACTTTTGTTGTTTAGTCATAACCTAAGAGAAATTTTACCTGGACAGGTTATGAAGCAGCCTTCTTTGTGAGATAAACAATTTCTTCTTTCCCCATCCACTTTCCTAAATGAAGACATTTGCTTACCTGTAACATCATAAGGAAACATGGGTCAAAGATTTCAAGCATGTTTTGAAATCCAGGACTCTTCTGAGGGGACCAATGATCTCAACCTTCAGAAAAAGAGGCAGAGAAAAAGCTTGACCATGTGTTGTCTTCTTTTTGCTTCCCTGGTGTTCACATGCATTTTGCAGATAAACCAACATGTATGTTCTTCTGAATAAAAGCTCAAGAAGACATAACACATGGTGAGATCTCAGAGAAACATCTTGAGCCTGTAAATTATCCAAAAGGAAGATAGCACTGAGGCAATGCAAGCAAAGTTCAGCTTTGCTTGCCCGGCTTCTGACATTATCCCCGGCCATTGTGTGTATCTTGCCTCACCCACGCAATTATTTCATAGTGTAGTTATGTTACAGAGTGGTCTGTGCAATCCTCCAGAACGTTCACTAGCTGTATATTCATCAAAAAGCTGAATTTTCATGACAAGCATTCCAGTTGGTTCCTCTCATGTGGATTTTTTCATAATAAATTCTAAGGGTAAATTTATTTAGCACCTTCTAGATGGGAATATGTGCTTCC
Organism: Brachypteracias leptosomus; assembly: GCA_013401335.1. Taxonomy (NCBI): domain Eukaryota; kingdom Metazoa; phylum Chordata; class Aves; order Coraciiformes; family Brachypteraciidae; genus Brachypteracias; species Brachypteracias leptosomus. Next base: position 8,065 of record VYZX01035722.1, read on the forward strand.
ATTGGCCTTTTGGATATTTATTTCATGTGGAGAGCTGCAGAGATTATTAGCACTATTATTTGGTGGATGGGAGTGCAATTTACTCCCCTTTTTTAGTAACATTTCTTATCTTCTCCAAGTTGAAAATGTTTATTCAGCTAGCACAAAGAAAAGCTAGAAAGATTAATTATTGAAATAAGAAAAAGTATCTCTATTTTCAGGAGACATGAAAATGAACATTTTTTTAAAAAAATGAAAAAAAAGAGCAAGATAACCCAGGTGGATGAGGACTTAATTAAAACTAAAAAGTTGGATGTAAAATTTATTAACATGTAGTGAAGTTGGCAGGTCAAATGTAGGATTCACTTTTGGATATAAACAAAGATACTAGTATCTCAGTTTGGTCGGGAATAGAAACTATCTTGCTGGTACAGCATGATGGAGATTGCCTTCCTAACACAACTGCCAATAATACAGTTCACAACAAGAGAGATGAATCAGCAGCTCTCTTTTGTCACATCATGCAGTTCAAACTGAACACTTTTTCACTTTGGCTTGTCAAACATTACTGTCAAAATTCTAGTGGCTTTGGGGAAATCTTTGTGCAGTAAAAGATATTGGACAGGTGCTAAAAACTCTGAAATTAGTTTTTCTAAGACAAAGGATTTACCACTGAGAAACGTTTTGAGTAAAGTGCTCCATTATTTTGGGTTTTGTTAGATAATTTTATAGAGGCCTGAGCAAGTAGTCATGAATGAAATAAATATATTTCAAAGAAATTAAAGTCAAATTCACCAAAATTTAGTGATAGAAGTGGTTCCACTGGTATCTGACATCAGTTGTGTAAGTATTTCATGATCAAGTATATTAGTGCAGAGTGCTGATGCACTGAGACCTGTGGAGCATAAAAAAGGCACACTTCATTTATGCTTTGCTGTTGAACATTGAATGGTTTTTTTCACATTAAAACTAAGTAAAACAGATTAGTATAAATAAAAAAAAAACAAACCAAACAAAAACAAAACAAAAAGAAACCAGAGACTTTGGAGAGAAGATGTTAGGATACTAGCTGACAAATGTTTAAGATCTATGTTTATGTAAAGCCTTACTTTCTAAACACAAGCAATCTATCACTTCTGCTTTTTCCACATTTATTGTCAAATCTTACTGTGTTTTTTTCTAGCTCATGCACATGGTCTTAACTGAGTCATGTCTCTCGTTCTCTTATTCTTACCCTTTTTGAAGGGTGATTCATTCCATAAATTAATTAGCTATTGTAAAATGGGATGAACATTTTTTTTAAAATGTCTATCCCTCCTACAGACATCAACAGTAATGTTTAAATATCTATTGATTGACTGGATGAACATCAGTGATAGAGTCAGGCATGTTTCCTACTTGTTCTTGTCAAATTAATATGTCAGTAATGGCCTCAAACTCCAAAAACTGGTCTATTTGAGGGGAATGTGTAGAACTGTTAATATTATTGCCTTTTCATAGCATGTACAGACCTTGAAGGTCCACGTTGTCATGGTTCCAGACACAGTGCGGGAACCTAGGTGGACATTTGCAATTAACTTTTATTAGTGTTTATTAATGTGCATAATTAAGTTTTATGAAAGCATTCTATATGTGTGAAGATGTATGACAATAAGTTCAGAAACTCCACTGCTTTCTTACTGATTGATGGTTTGCTACAAAATGCTTATTGTTATGTCTTATACTGTGAGAGTGTAATATGTTCTCATCACCTTCAATTGGCACTTCTCTTAGAGTCTAGGATTATAAAGGGAGCAGTTTAGTGCCTGTTCTTATTAAAGTGTTCCTTTGGGGCTGAAACACAAGAAAAGGAGGAAACAATTTGGTTAGAAAAGTCAAGATGAAAATGCATACAGTTCAAATCTTGGATTTAAGGCATTCTTACTTAAGTTTTCTATGTGCACATTTATGTGGCAGAAACATACCTTGACACTATTTATCCTCCTTTTCCTTCAGGCATAAATTCCTCTTTGGTTTACATTATTTTAGCTGTTATCCCATGCTTCCTGCACGGTTTCTTTGACTGGTTTAATATCAAATTATGAATTCTTCAGAGTAAAGAATATCTTTCTGTTATGTGTACTCCCTATGCCCCAGTACAATGGTTCCTTGAACTTTGAATCACATTCCCAGATAATACTTGAAAACAGAATGCTCTTAATGAATCTCTAAACTCCATTAAAAATGGAATTATGTATAATGTCAAATCATTTAGCAATTTCTTTATGGATGAATTAAGCAGAATTCACTTCTCAAAATATGCTAATGAATAACAAAACGTGCTGATAACTTTGAAATGACTAAAGGGCTACAAATGTGGAAATGATACATGCTTTACTCATCAGTACAAGAAATTTTAGAAGCTATGTCACTTCTGGGCTCACTGCTCTAGCATTACCTGAGCTATGTGTCTCAGCCTACTCCAACTGTGAGCCCTGCAATGCCATCACCATGGGAGCACTGCAGGACACCATTGGAGAACTGGAAAGTGTTGTGAGTCTGGAATGTCTTCAAAGTGAAGCGATAATAGGTGAAAAGGCAGGGCACTGTGATTAAAATGTAACTAAAAGATAGAAACAGATATTTAATTCCTATGTGCTCTTCAAATTCTTTGAGAAAAATGAGCCCATGACCCAAACAATTGTGAATTGTTAAGAACATAGATACCTCTACATAGTTAAGTTTGTTTCCTTTTTAAGGAAGCAAATGCATCAGCAGTTTTTTGGTAAGAAATATTTTCCCTGATTTAATTTTAGTTATGTACTGCAAAAATTAAAGAGGAGAATGACACAAATAATACAGTAACACAATACCAATAACTGAGGTGCAAAGTAAAAGGCAAAAGTCCTATTCTATTGCACAGAAGCAGGACACTGAAAGTTTGTAAAATCTGAATAGGTGTATTATAGACAAATTCTGAGAATAGCAATGTGTCCTTTTTAATAGAAACTAAGTTCTAACTGGCATTGGAATGCCAGAAAACATGTGCAGAAGACAATTTTGTCACTACTGCAGGAAAAAACACGTTTACTGACTTAAATTTAAATTTAAATAGCTGTGCTAAAACTAAGCAAAACTTATTCTAAAATCACCTGCTTAAACCAAGTCACAAATATGTAACCACATCAGTTCAAATATTCATTTTCTGCCTCAACTGATGGAGATGAGATTGCAAGAACAATCTTCTTTGCTGTCAACAACCTGATATATCATTGGGCTAGTGCATTGAAAATCTGTGCATAGTTAAACTGATTTTTCACACACTTCTTTCAAAGCGGTATGCTTCATTTTCATTTAAGATATGTGCTACTATAATTCACTGCAGAGATGTGTATTATGGCCAACTGATTATTTATTCTGTTACACATTGACTACATCATAATTTCCAAAATGCAAAACTTTCTTTGATTATTTGTGGTGGGAGTATAAAAGCAAATTTTCGATGTAGTTGTTCAGGAAATACTTGAAAGAAAAGTTTCTGTACTAATTACATGGCTATTTAAGGATAACATCCAATGTATATTCATTTTTGACAATTTGATTGTTAATTATCCTAGCAATTTTCCACATGATATTGTACATAAAATGTTTCTTGTGTTTACTAAAATAGAAATTACTCTTCCATTTATCATAGCTGCACTTGTTTAAATTTTAACAGACTGCTTCTCTACAGGAAAGTTGTAACAGTGAATTTAACTTTCATTATATTTTCATGCACTCGCTGTTCTTAATTTTTCACCATTTATTTATTTTATTTCAGAGGAGAAGATATTAAGAGGTGTGTTTCTGGGAGTACAGAGAAATGTTCATTCTGCTGCTGAAGACCAGGAATTTCTGAAGACAAGGCATGAGACACAAAGATTATCATCTTTCTCCTTTCCTAATCTCTGTCTTTTCCTTTTGTTCTGCTTCTCTATATACCTTCCTTCCTTCTGCTTCACAGTGTCTGTGTTCTTTCTAAATCCATTCCACGGCTGCTGACACCAAAGGGTGTCACTACTCTGGTAGTGAGGAAGCATCTGAAAATATCCCACCTCAAGGAGGTGGCTGCCATGGTCTTCCTCTTTCAGCATCACTATTTCTACCTTTTACTTTTAAGAAAGTTCTCTAGAGTTGCAGGAATGAACACAGTTCAATGCTAATTTGAGGGTCATTAGGAAATGTCTCTGTTTTCAAACTATAATAACTTCTCTTGGAGTTCCCATACAGATCCAGAAATGGAGTTGTTGTCTCAGAGAGCTGAAAGTATGTTTTCTTCTGCTGCACAGTATGGAGACAGACTAGGATGACAGATTCCAGCCATGATTTTATCAGTGTCTGAATTTCAAGAAAATCTGACCTCCTCATACAACTTGAGGTTAAGAGTCCGTAAGCATCTCTTATGCCAGGCAAGATCTACGAGGAAGCAATCTGAAAAGCTGAAAATGTTTGCTTTTATTAATGAGATTTAAATGACATTGGGGCCTTTCCCCATAGCTTAGTGCTTATAGTGCGTTACATTATCTCCAAGCCTTCATCAAAGACAAGATGCAGTGAGGTAGGAGTTCATCTGAGCCACAGATTATGCAATATAAAGATCTTCCCAGGCAAAGCATAGTCAACCTGTCCTCCTCAGCTGCCTGTGTTACTTCTCCAGCACAAAACACACTTTCTTATATATGTACAGATTTATATATGCACAGCGCAACATTCTGAATGTAGAACATACCTATAGAAAACTAGGAATCAGAGCAAAAATGAAATGAGGGTAAGCCACACATCACATTTTTTTTTGTCATCTGCCTCTGAATTTTTACAAATACCGTTACTTTTCCTCTCTCTTTTCTAACTGATTTCTTAAATATTGAGAGAACCTGAAGGGAAAAAATTATGAAAAAATTGCCATTATTCTTTAAACATTTTCTGACACACATCTGAAATTTTTAAGTACATAGTTTGGATTTTAACTTCCTCTGTCATTTATATTGTAGGAAGGTTCTTCCTGCCCTCTATTCTGCCCTAGTGAGGACACGTCTCGAGTATTGTGCCCAGTTCTGGACTCCCTCAAGAGAGTCAGGGAACTACTGGAGACAGTCCAACAAGGATGATTAAGGGACTGGAACTTCTCTCTTATGTGGAAAGGCTGAGACTTGGGGTTATTTATCCTGGAGAACAGAAGGCTGAGAGGGGGTCAATGCTTATAAATATCTAAAGGGTTGGTGTCAAGAGGATAGGGTTAGTCTCTTTTCAGTGTTGCCCAGTGGTAGGACAAGGGGTAACAGGCACAACATAGAACACAGGAAGTTCCACCACAACAGGAGGAGAAACTTTTTTACTATGAGAGTGACGGAGCACTGGAACAAGCTGTCCAGGGAAGTTGTGGAGTCTCCTTCTCTGGAGACTTTCAAAACCTGCTTGGAGGTGTTCCTGTGCAATCTGTACTAGTTGAACCTGCTTTGGTAGGGTGGTTGGACTGGATGATCTCCAGAGGCTCCTTCCAATCCCTACCATTCTGTGATTCTGTGAATACTTGTCATATATATTTATGTAATTCCTACAGTATCTGTGCCCTTCATAATCTGTAATGTATTTAACCTTCAAAAATTCCTGGTGACAAGGAAATAGCATTAGTAGTAGCAAGAGGAGGTAGTAAAGATGTCTACAACTTCACCCTTTGAAGTTGTATGAGAAAATACCTTATTTATTTATAATACCTGTTATTTCTCTGAGCTGTGTTTTTTTTAAATACTGTGAATTGAGTTTCTTCTTCTCCTCTGAGCTGTGTTAAATGAACTCTGCAGATTTATTGTAATAGTATATTTATAGGTATGCTATGGATTTCCTTTTAACCCTAATCCACTAAGATATTTGTCTTACATATTCCTTGACAAACACCAGGGAACCATGATCATGGAAAAAGGCACTAACAAAACATAAATCTTCTAACTAGGTCTTCTTTATCCTTAACTAAGGTACTCATCTGAATATATCTTGTCTTTGACCATATAAATTCTGTATTCATAAGTCACTGAGTTTCACAACTTTTAACAGGAAGTAA
>VYZX01035725.1:0-15576 GCA_013401335.1 Brachypteracias leptosomus
GCAATGTACACTCACAGCCCAGAGGGCTCACCCATATCCTGGGCTGCATCAAAAGAAGCATGGCCAGCAGGTGGAGAGAGGTGATCCTGCCCCTCTACCCCACTCTGGTGAGACTCCACCTGCAGTACTGTGTCCAGCTCTGGAATCTTCAGTACATAAAAGATATTGACCTGCTGAGGTGGGTCCAGAGGAGGGTCACAAAAATAATCAAGGGGGCTGGAGTACCTCTCCTATGAAGAAAGGCTGAAAGCGTTGGAGTTGTTCAGCCTGGAGAAGAGAAGGCTCCAGAGAGATCTTATTGCAGCCTTATAAGGGGTCTGTAAGAAAGATGGGGATTAACTTTTTAAAAGGGTCTGTAGTAACAGGTCAGGGGGGGTTATGGTTTTAAACTAAAAGAGGGTAGATTTAGACTAGATACAAGGAAGAAATTTTTTACACCGAGGGTGGTGGAACACTGGAACAGGTTGCCCTGAGTGGTGGTAGATGCCTCATCTCTGGAAATATTCAAGGTCAGGTCGGATGAGGCTCTGAGCAGTTTGATCTAGTTGAAAAGCCTCTGTTCACCGCAGGGGGGTTGGACTAAATGACCTAAAAGGTTCCCTCCAACCTAAACCATTCTATGATAAGCTGGAGTCAAAAGTAGTTTGTAAGCTTTAGTCAGTGGTAGGAAAGGAGGAAGCTTATCAACTATGGTCTTACTAGCAGGTCTCACTGAGGTGAGAATTAATACAGAAGATGTCAGAAAATTACGAGTTTTAGCTTGGACAAACAAAATCTTAACCAAAAGGATACATTATTTACACCATTTAAAGAGTGGGAGAAGGAAAAGAGAAGAAAATACAACCGAATATGCTTGCAAACTGACCAACTGAAAACCTATTTATATTTACTGAAAATTTAAGATTTTTGAATATGCAGTCATAGTAAAGGTGCTACTTGTGAACTAGGAGAACAAGTATGAAGTTCATATGTCCAGTTAAAAGAAACCCCCAAACTTACGATTTTTCAGTGCAAACAAACATGCCTAGGCAAATCCCCACTTACATTTGGATTCTGTCTTAAGCAATTGCAAAAATGTCTTTGACTTCAATGGGACAACTTAAAATAATAAGAACTATACTGAACTGAATCTAAACATAACAATCTTTATAGCATTAGATGTCTTTCTCTGCAGTTTTTGTGATAGAAAACCCAGCAGCAGAATGAAAATTTTGTGACCAATGAATTACTGCTTTATCAGTCTCTTGCAACATGTATGTGGTCCTGAATTAAACATGCTTTCAAAGAACTCTAGTGCAAATCTCCAAACATAAAGAAAGGGAGGGAGAACCAGACCAGTTACTGTAGATTACAATATAGTGCTATTAAAGAAAACAGACAAAATTCAAAGCTATAGACTATATGGGATCTGTTTTAATGCTTTAGAGAAACCTGAAAAACAAAAATTGAGACTTCTCATCACAATTGATTCTTGACATGGGTTTCACATATCTCTTATTGTACAGCTTTGTCAGCATGCCTGCGTATTACCCTGTCCCATGGAAATAATTAGTTGTTTCCAGTGTATAAAACTTCAGTAGTTTATAACCCTGTACATGCTACTAACACCAAAACTTATTTTCTTAGTCATATCTACAATTCAGAATAACATGATGTACCATCAGAGTGATTCATGACTGCATATTTGTAGTTTAATTATAAAAACATTATCTCATAGTGGAGGGATTGAAGTAATTTATTTTAGTTAACATGCTTTCTGCATTTGTCATATTCTTCTCAACTTATTAATGATGAGCATTTTAGTATTTTTTTAAGAACAGATACCAAATCACACTATCCTAGTCTGAAATAAAGTATAGGCCCAAAGAGATGGAGTCATTCCTTGGTGAGTGGTTTTGGAGTGTGTTGTATAAGTGTATGTAGAAATGTGGTCACACTCAGCCATTTTGTCAACTTGGCTTTTCAAAGAATGCCACAGCACACTTGCAGGACACAATTAATAGGAATTAAAAATGAATAAATCTCTATTCTTGGGTCAGGCCATACTGTGTCCCAGGTAGTTTGCAAATTTGATGCCACAGACTCAGACTAAGCAATGTTTACTTCTCTCCAAGAGCTGAAAGGCGTCATAGTCTCTGACTTCTACTCATAACTTTCCACTGAGGTATTCCCAGCTGTGAATAAAAATAAGCCAATATTAAGAAACTTTCTGATATTCCCAGAATCAATTTCAGATGCAGCATCTCATAGGTAAAGCAAAATAAACACAGATGGTGGTGGAGATTTTAAAAAATATTTTCCTGACGTGAACTTAAGCTTATTTTTGCAAGTCACACATCTTTGCAGGTAGAACTGTTTTGTGTCTATGTGAATGGTAAATCACACTTAATACTATTTTCAAAAAACAATTCAAATTCTTTTTTAAGGAACATAGGAAGTATTTAATAATTATTTATATATGAATTACAGTAATCTTACTCAAGTTTCTCCAACAAAAGTTGCATAATTTTCCAAGTGCGGAGTTAGGGCTGCAGTTTCACATACACAGGTTGCACCAGACTTTTCCTTGTTTGGTTTTATAGCTCTCTTCCCTTCTGGGTGCAGTGGAGAGCTGGCTGCCCAGTCATGCTTCTGCAGTCACTGTGCTGAAAGTTCTAATTTATTCTCTTCATCTTTGGTCCTTAGGAACCTACTAACTTGTGCTTATCACTGCTTGCTGACAGCTCATTTTAAACGAGTGAGACATACAGCTTTAAAGCACACTTTTTCCTCAAAGTTTAAAGGACGGAAGGTTGTCAGTTTTCCTATGCAAAACTGAAAAAAAAAATGTTTTGCAGCTTAGGGGTTTTTTTCCTCAAAAGCAGTTTTAGTAAAACAGGTTGCCAAAACTGATGATTCTGGGTTTAAAGTATCTAGGTGTACAAATTATTTCTTTAGAAGAAAAAGTAACCACAAAATTATTTCCTTAACCTCTGTTATTAGCACAGTGCTGCAAATCAGAACCAGCTATCTTAGCATGGATTCATTGCTCAAGAGTTTTTATCCTGGCCATATGACAGCATCCTTCAGCTTAACCGTTGTCCTACCCCATGTAATGTGGGAGCTGCTGTTCTGCTGTAATGCACTTCTTTCCTTCAGTGTTACTAAAGGACATTCAGCACTTGTCTCTCTTCTGTATTCAAAAAATGAAATGTCTTGAAACATTAGACTGAAATATCTGAATTCACTTAAGATGGTTTCAGAGGCAGCACAAGATTTCAAAGGTATGTGGACAGCCTCCTGATCCAGTGATACTCTCAGACAACTATTTTTGCAACAGTCAGTAAAGAAGACCACTTCTTCATAGTTACTAGCACAGTAGCTCCTACATGTCCTTAAGCTGTGGTAACTAATGTGTTACCTTAATGGTGAGTTTGATTACTTTCTAGGAGGTAACAAGTGGGGGAATGTTGGCTGCAACTAACTAAAAAGAAACTTCAGCACACCAGAAAACATTAGAAAACTATTAAAGTACAATTCAGCTATGTGTCTAATAGTCTGGCAACACCATATTTGCCAACCGTTCATTAAAGAACGAACCCCACCTGCACAGTGCTCTCCAGATGGACTTCATGTTCTCCATGTTCCAAGATCACGTTCTTTTGAACTACTCTAGTGAGATGGAACTTGTAAGAAAAGATACGATATACAGTAATCCCTCTGATTTTGAGATGTGCGAGCCAGGCACTGGATCTGAACCATATGCCAGCTGCTGACAGGTGGCAATCATGTTAAGTGTAGCATAAGTTGAAGTCTGGTATCACAACAGCTCTGGCCTTGCCAGAAGTGCCCTTGGGAGAAACCCATGTGGCAGCTGGGAACCGAATCATTTTGAATCTCAGCAAAAGCAAAAAGCACTATGCTTTTGCACAAGTGGTGAAGCTCTGATGTCCAGGTACAAATGCGCTGCATGCATTAGTGATCTTTACACTGACTGAATGTAAGTACAAAGCTGTACTGCTTAATTCCACACTTGCTTATCAAACTGACAGAGCCACTGGCTGTTACCAGCTCACCTGCTGCCTATTCAACCTTCCTTGCACAAGTGACTCTATAAGGCATGTCCTCTGGGGCCTGTGCCACCTCAGTGGACATTATCTTGCAGTCACCTATACCAGCATTTCAAACAGCGGAGCTATGCAGTAAATCATCAACAGGTGTGGGCAAAAGTTGTGTTCTGTCAACTCTGTTGTGAGGGTAGTAGCTTTTGGCAGAGGCACAGTAACCGAAGAATTTTTAGCCAGAATTCATTTGGAAGTGACTGCATAAAACACGGAAGCTGGTGATACATCCTTTGTTTCTGTGATCAGTAGGCACCAAGAAAAAGTTACACACATCATTTCACTTTCCAGATGCAGAACTTTATGCTACTTAAAATGTATTACTTACAGATAGTACATCTAAACTGGTGCTCAGAACATCAGCAATAATTACATATCACTTTTAAATGCAGATTAAGTGAATTAAGCAACTAATCACACTGCTATAAAATTCACAACATCAGAATTTTGCAAATTATTGCTATGTAAGTTATTAGTTCTCTGGATCCAGATACTTAAACCAAACAAAGCAGGAGTAAGTATGTGTGTCAAGAAATTCAGCGCTGCTTCTTGCATTGTACAGGCTGATTAAAGAAAGAAGACATCAATATGGACCATAACTACTAGTATTACCATTTGTTTCTGGAGTTCAAAATTGCTTGTAAATAACAGGCTACAAACTTTTCCCATTTATCACCAAGCACCACATATTTAAAAGAAAAATAATGACAGATACTCGAGCACTACTGCTTTCCTTAAATTATATTCCATTTGCCAATAACATTTTCCTTCATATATTTTAAATGTGGATGTTAAACTATAAGCATTAACACAGGAAACATGATAGCACTTTCCTCCCATCACCCTCATGATCTGTAGGCAGTGGATAGAAATGTAGCTCCTGTGAGCAGAAGAGAAAACAGATGAATGAATCCACAGATCAAAGCAAATGGATCTCTCATTTTGGCTGCTCTGGGAATATGAACTCATTGGCACTCTTTTCACTTCCAGCAGAGTAGCAGGTGGCACGGAAAGAGGAGAGACAGTTGAGAAACACTGAGAGACAGTTGAGAGACCAAAAAGAAAAATAAACAGAAGCAGGTAAAGACTTAAAAAAGGATAGAAATGAGAAATAAAACCAGAAAAAGAGTCTGACCACAATGTAAATAAAGTGGAAAAAAAATGCCAAATGACAATTGAAAACGAGCAAAAATTTTGAATCAAGGCAAGAGAACAAGAGTATGAACAAGACAAAAAGAATATCAAAACCATGAAACAATGGGAATTTTGAAGGAGGAAATACGTTAGCAACATTCAGTCTTGTTTCCACCATTTTCAGAATTGAGATGCTGCAACCAAAACAAGCCTCTTGGCTGAGGCTGCTGTCACCACTCCTTGCATAGAAGTGACCAAGGGCTTTACAAATAATTTTGTAAACAGTGTAGCAGGAGAGAGGAAATATGTCTTTATGAAACCTGCAACCATCACTAAGTGCTTTATGTAACATAACTTTTGCAGTCAAGTTCCCTAGTTTCTGTCTGCCTTATCTCAGCACCCAGCTTTGTTTTCTTTTCAAATAAGAGATAACCATCATCCTTTTCACACAAAGGAGTCCTGTAATCCAAGTTAAAGAAAAATAATTTTTTCCCAAGTACTTGTAGTAGGTTCTGATTCTTATAGCAATGAGTATTGCCACAGACAGAGTCTCAAATGTGGATTCATCTCTTTAATTTTCACTGTTTGACACAGCCACTACTATCACAAAAAAGATGTGTGCAGAAAACAAGCTTCCTTGAGTATGCTTTGTCTCATTATCTCATAGTATTGGATCTGCGCTAAATTACCTATGAAAGTCCATACTCTTCTGTACTACTTAGCATTTAAAACTGTCATTGCATCACAAACTGTTCCTGTTTGAGCTAGTATGCCAAACTCAGTTTGATTTCACTTTAATGAAGTTTATAATGCCTCCTAGTAATAATCTGTGGTCATAGGTTTCTGCTGTGATTGTTACCGCTAAGAGATTGTTCTTCCAATTTTTTGTGCTTTCATAAAACATGTACTTTTCAAATTTATTGACTTGCTATTTTAAAAGAGAAATAAGATCTGCTATTCATGTCTAGCCAAATTCAAATCATTAGTTACTCCATGTAAGTTTTTAATATAAAGAAGAATGAGAAAATTGCTATAAATACAGATATTTGCCATACTGCAGTAACCTTCACAGGTTAAGTATTTAATTCTACATTGAAAAAATACTGTTTCAATCCAAATTAGTAAATATGGTGCAGAGCGCAGATTTTAGACTGAAATTAAGATTTCAGTATTGCTACAAATAATAACGTCATCCCCAAGAAATCTCCCGAGGTTGATTTCATTTCTGCAAGACCCAGGAGAGATATTTCCTAGATTTTTGATGAACGGAGTACTATTAACCTACATTATATCAGCATTTGGATGTTAACAATGGAGGTAACATATTGCTGCTCTTGCACATAGCTAAAATCTCCCCAATTCTAAGCAAGCAAAACTGATAACAATATGCTTTAAAAAATATTATACAAAGTCAGATGTTACACTTCTGTTAACTTTGACTAGCCCTTTGAAATGTACTACAAGTGCTGGAGGATGAAGACATTGGTTCAACCTCTTCAGAATATGAGCTATATGCTCAATTTTATCCCCTCAAATTCACTGCAAAAATAAAAAGAAAGCAGTAGTTTCACTAAGTATGGGATATGAAGGTTAAAAACCCAAAAGATACTTCAATTTTTCCAAAGCTAACAACAAAGTAAACTATTACGGGTAAAGACTAATGTAAAAAAAGTATCCTTCCATTGCTCAAGATAGTACTAAGCTTTTGTTTTTTCTTTTGAAAGAAGATTTAGTTGTAAGTAACCTTCTAAGAGAAAGAAAAAATCAACTTACTATGAAAAAGCTCATCTGGTTAAAAAGATAATCAAAGCACTAGGGGAAAATGTGATTAGTTCTCAAAATATCAGAATTAGAAATATGTAAAATCATGATGACTTATGATTTTAAGCAATGAAAATTTTTCTATGAAAAATTCAGTTATCCTATTTCTATACTGCATCTGTTCAGTAACAATTCATATAGAATATATTCACACTATCTCCTTGTCCCCTTCACAAAAATGTTAAGTAGTTTGATGAAAGAAGCTGCATGCTTTAAGTAGACAACTGCTGCTGGTAGAATAGACTGGTATGGAAGACTAATGCAAATTCCAGATGTTGTTCCAGACAGTATACCAGTGTAGAAAAACTTTACACAGCATTTACTATAAGGACATGGGAACCACCATATCGGAATAGACCAATGATCCATCCAGTCTAGCATCCTGTCTTTAGCAATAGCTTGTACAATAACTGACACTCTAGAAGTCAGCAAATTGCTGCCCCAAGTTAAGATAAACAGACAGCACATCAGAGCACGGAGTCAGATGGAGGTGAAGGAGGGGAGAGCACTTCTAACGCAAAAATACTCAGGTTTTCATAACATTCAACATTCTCTGGACACCCTTCTTTCTCTCTTGTCCCTTCCTCTCCCCATTCGGAGTATGTCCAAATCCTTACTGTTTAAAGATGTCATTAAATGAGATGAAGTGGTGGTGCTTGAAAAGGTGTGTAAACATATCTAAAAGATTATTTCTTCATTCTTCACAAGGTTTGCTGGCAACAAAGTAAGACTTCCAGACAGTAGATGTAATACTAGATATCCCTTGAGTAAAGCATGGATCATCTCTGAACTTAAGTCAAACAGTAGAAGATTCCAGGCCCAGATGCCTAGTCTAAATAAACTTAAGACATGGAAGAATTAACAAAAAATAAACAAACAAAAAACCCACCCCAAATGCTCTGAGTTTCTCAGCCATGCTCAACAGCTAGAAGCAATAAATACACAACTTCAGCAGAACAATTTGTTAATACAAAATTACTGACTGAAGAGCTGGGCTAGCAGCTACAATTTACATATCAAGATTTGACCACATTCTAGCAATAGAGGGGTGACAGTGGAGAGAAAATTGGAGAAAAAAAGGATAATTTACAGCAGAAGGGTTTTTTAATTCTTTCCTTTAAATGTTAGTGGCATACTAAAACCCAAACAAACACTTAGTTTTTGCAAACAGAAAAGAAACCCTTCTTTCCAATGTGTTTCTAATACAGACGTCTGGCATTCATTTATCCTTTGTAACAATCAAGTTAACTATTTTGTCAACTTTATAAAAATGTAGTTCAGTAGATCAATGGCCTTAGCAGGAGAGACCTAATATAGAGCCAGTTTTTCCAGACTAGCGGAGGAGCGCTGGCTCACGTCTGGATGGGAGGAGCAAAGATGGCTTTCATCCATCTTTGTGCCTCACTGGCATAAATTACAGCAGCACTTTTTCTTTCATTCCCCAAGCTAGCATCAGCATGTGAAACAGACTGCTGCTTAGTTTTCAGGAGCTTACTGTGTTTGTCACTGTTGAGCTTCTGCAACTGAATCTGCAGAGACTGGTGCTAACCTTGAGGAAGCCATATTTCATAATCCTCAGTCCGAGGTATTATAGCAAAGAAAGAGACTGCATTTTAGAAAATGTCTATAAATGTAGATTTATGAAAGAAATATAATCAGCATTTTTAGGTGTTTATCCAGAAGAATTTCACTATTCAAAGTTCAATAGTAGACGCTGTACTAAATAGGAAATCCTGGAAATAAAATGTGTAAGACATTATCAAATTTATGTGGAATAGATACTAACAGTGTGCATTGTGATTTTGTTCTTAATATAAACGAAATCTTGCTGTATAAAAACAGTCTGGCTAACTTCAACATTTACCTGAAATTGCTATTTCAATTAAAAAAACCCCCAAACCAAAACCAATTCTAACCTACTTTCTGTAACACACATTGGGCACACATTGATGGTGCCTTGATACCTTCTTATAGACGCAAATCTCTCTCAGCCACAAAGACTTTTACTAGGAGTACACAAAATATATTGAATACTGTGTGTTCCCACTTCTAACTGCGTCAGTTTTCTCAGTGAAACCAAGGCTGAGTATTCTGAGAGAAGCTGTTTTTGTATTATCAATAAAAATATTTTTTGAAGAAAATAAAGGACGTAACTACTGATGCTGGATAGAGAATTCCTTAATTGAATATAGAGACTTATTTTTTATTTGTTCTGGAGTAAAATATAACTATCATCTGTACAAACCGGCAAAAAAATTATACAGCTAAATTGCAATGAATGTCCTTACAGAAAGGGCTTAGCATTAGCACCCAATGTTGTCACAATATTTAACTGTCCTCAGTGGTATTTTTGCAAAATTCATAACTGGGAACAGATTACAGAATTTAACATATATAAACCAAGCTGCACTTTAAATGGTTAGCACTGAATTTCAGTGAGGTTTTTGTACACAGAGGCAATAAATTGATAAAAGCAGACCCATTCCCTTTATCTTTTTGCTCTAATCATGTGATCAGATCTATGCGAAGTGTGACTGTGAAATCAAAGTAACATTTTGTGACCAAGAAGAAACCTTTAAAAGCCTTCTAAGAGCCCTAAGATTTTAAAGTCTATTTGAGCGAACAGTGCTACTGAATTCCCGTTTGAATTTTAGTTCTCGCTATCTTAAACAAGGTTTGTCATAAATAACTAAGATGACAATAGGCATGCCAATGTTAGCAATTATGCAAGATGTACATGAAACAATCTATTAACCAAGACCTGAAATGCCTTGAGATGGAAGACCTTTAATCCTGCATAATTTTTACAAGAACCTTCTGACTCTAAGGACTGGAAGGTACTTTCAGGCATTGACTTACTCACTTAGATTTAAAAAAATGCCAATTTTTCCAATCCCTCAATTTAACAAACACTTAGAATAGCTTAGACTCAACAAAGGTAACTAACCATATGAATTTTAAACTGAAAAATCATGTGAAAAAACATCATCTCATTCCAAATTCCCATTTTACTCATTCTTTCTTGTCCCACAGTGTATCTAAAAGCTGCATGAATTTATGTTATTATAAAAAGAAAGAGTAAGTTTCAGTCTAGACATCCTCCCCAAAATACTTAAGCGATTGTCTCATTTACACTTGTCACTTAGTTACAGCTATGACAGCGTTCCATTGGGAAGGAAAAAGTTGGATCTCTTTTAAAGATTAAGAAGCTTTGTAGTTCACATTAAACATTGCACATTTCACCCAGGAAACGTGGCAGTAGTTCAGTTATGAAGCACTGGCATCATGTGCTATTAATTAAATGAACTATGTAGCATGCTGGCAGTCACAGGCAAATCCTAAATGGCTGTAGAGTGCATTACTGTGATGAGATTTCAATCCAGAAGAAGAAATCCTAAACTTCCAGCAGGGTGCAGAATGAAGGAAAAATTACTGGACTCCACTGTAACACAAATTCTAAAACCAACTGGAGGACTACCTGTAGCCCAGACTTGCGGATTGATGGGATTAATAATAGACCAAACTCCTCTACTGAGGGTGATACAAACTCTGGCTGCTTCCCTAGTGGCAGCAATAATTTAAATGCGCTTCACTTAATCACACTCATCTGGTAATGAACAGCTTTCACATGTTAATACTCCAGTTTCTGCAATTAATACTGAATGTCCAGCAGGATGAATTGGGAACCTCCCATCAAATTCAAACTGAAGAAGGAACAATAATGCTAAACCACAATTATTAGGACTCAGATTACCACTATGGAAACAGTTTTCAAGCAAGAACAGAATGTTGCCTCATTACAATGTCCATATTCCAATACCTTCTAGTGCTCTTCTAATTCTGGCTGCCTATTAGCCACCATGTACTTCAACTATGAACTTAGTTTAAAAGTGAATAGGTGGCATATCTTTTCCACCAATCCACAAAATCACCATGATTTGCTAACCTATGTGTCTTCCAGGTTGATAAGGTATTGTAAGCTTGACAGGTTTAGTGTGCAATGTATTTGTTTTTTTAGTGGCATGGAGTGCTACTTCGAGTTTTGGGTTACTTGATCAAAACAAATAAGCTTTACATTCAAGGATGATACCAGAGTTGATTCATAAACTTTCCTATGCATTTTATCTGTGAGAATGCACAAACAATGGGACCCTTCACAGAAATATGGTACGTTAACTTGATAACCAGGCGAGCTTTAAAGAAGGAAAATGGTGGGTTCTTTTCTGCAGGAAATTCCATCAGCTCAAAAATTGTCAGGATTATAAAATTTCTCATAGGAAAAGAAATACTTCAGTATGCCAATAAATCTAGTAATTTCAGGAAGCTTCTGCTTGTTTTCAAAGATCAGAGAGAGCAGAGTGGAAAACAGTCCAGAATTTTGGTTTAAGCATGTGACAGGTGGATTTTCATAGCAGAGAATCTGTTCCTTCCACAAAGACCACTATTCCATCTGGAAAAGTGTGGATACATATTTGTTACATTTCACAAGGATGTATGGCTGGTAAAAATTCAGCTGGAGAGCCCTATTTTGAGAAGTAGATAGCCATAGTTTAATGTCAAATTGAAAAGATTAATGTAGCTGGGTTGGTTAGTTCACTTCCACTTATGACTTTACTGAAGAAGAATATAATTACAGAACATATGTATAATATGAAGTTTTTTGAAGAAGTGCCTTGAAAATTTATTGGAGTATTTAGAATTTATGTGATTTTGGAAAACGGGAGTCTTAGTATGAAAAATAAGATACAATTCAGAAAGTACAATGGATGAATTTCAATGACTGCAATCAGTAGCACAGGTACAGGACAGCTAGGTTAGGCAACTGTTCAGTAGGAAAAGATTTGTGGTTTAGAAGGGATTAGAAAACAGGCATGAAAGAAATAACGACAAATAAAGTAATCCTTCCACTCAACACTAACAAAGACTTAGCTGAATGTTGTATCTAGTCTCAGATTTCATGCTTTGAAAGAGAGATGAACCACTCAGAACTCTCAGAATTACTTGATGGGAGAGTGTTTCAGAGTACTAAGTATCACTTTTATCCTATTTGAAAAGGAATATTTTGCACAGACTAACAAACAATCACTCTTTGAATCTGCATCAACACTTTCTTTATGTGCAGCTGCATAAGACTTTCTAGACTGAAATTTGGGGGTTACTACAACTGTAGCTATTTGATATTATAAACAGAGCCCTGAAGTGGCACGACAACCTGACTCAGTGTTACATGCAACTATATGTATACAACAGACCCAAGTCCTAGAGAAGATAAGGAGCAGCACTGTTCTGTATTAAGTGTAGCCTGTGCAGTGTTTTCACTTTCAAACTTGGTCTTATCCAGTAATCCAGATGGGAAGTACCAAGTAGATGAATTATTTCAGCTGGGTCTTCTGCTGTGACATATTTGGTTTTCATACTATTAGTCTCTAAGCAGATGACACCTCACTGCTGCTGTGATGGATCTCATTACATTTTTTGGAAATGTCTTCTTGGGTAAGACTTTAAGCCCAGAATGAGCAACTGAGTTCTGCTATAAAATCTCTATCTACCTCTGCTGCACTCTCTATAACCTTTGTGAAAGAGAAAAATGAAGTCATGCATCTGACTTTTTCTTATTTGGACTGTAAGCAAATAAGAACAACCAATAACCAAATAGTACTGAAGACATCTGACAAATTATTAAAAGAAAAGCATAAGGAACAGTTTTCAATATGGAACCATAGGGACAATAATGCTTGCACCTGGAAGAACCAGAACCAAGTATATCTTCCTGAGGTACCCAAATGCTGTGAAAATGTGTCTTTCTACTTGTCTGCAGACATTTTTATTGTTCTGAGTACCCTTTCTGGCAGTACATACCATGTTTATTTTGATATGTTTGAATTTTGTAGGGGAAATTGGATTTTGACTGCTGCAGACAGATATATGTAATCATTCTCACATAGCAGTAGTTTGCAAAAGAATGTCTCAGCAAAGATTCTGGTATTTCATGTTAAAACTTAGTATTATGCATTTCTTTTCAGCTCTCTTCACAACACTTCCTCAGATGCCTTCTTAGACAGTAAAATCTGGTAATAATTATCAGACACCATATACTGTTTACAATAGAGTCATATTTCTTCTTTTTTTCTTGCATAAAAAGTAGAATGCTGCTGAAAAGTACCCAAATGTCTGCTATGCTCCATGCCAATACAGCAGCTCAGCCAAATATGTAGGGAGAAGTTTGCCAAATAAAAGAAAACATAACAAATTGGTAATGGTTTCTTTCTTGACAGAAAATGAAAAGTATACCTCAATGTGTGGCCACTCATGGACACATAAAAATGTCTTAGAGGCAATCATTTTACCTCAGATAACACACCCTGACAGTAGAGTAAAGCATACTGGCAGGCTTTCATTTCCCATAAAAACAGCAACCATGATCTACAAATTGGCCTGAAGGTATCACATAATTTGTGTGCATCATATATGCATATGCTATACACTAATCATATTTAATAACAATCAAACAAAGTCTTTTCAGGAGCAAACCGGAATTCAGGAAGAGTTTTAAAATGTAAAGTCACTATAGTTATCTCAAACATTCCAAAACAATGAAGCCAATGAAAATGTAAACTCTTATCCAACAATATGCAATTCAACTTTGCAACCAATTCTAACAATTATTATTAGCTTTTAGAAGACTCCATTGCTTTGTTAATATTGTGTTTATAGCGAATTTGTGTAACATATACATTTTACAATTTCTTTAGCTTCAAAGTAAATTCTTTGAAAATAGACTGTTTCATCTGTCTGTATAAGCACATTTACTGTTGCAAAATTAATCTGATATTATTAGTGTGTTATGTAGTTTTACATTACTCTAAGTCTTTGTTTTAGTGAAATTCTGAATGTGATATTATTTTCTGAACAAAAATACAACTTGATAATCTGAAATTGCAACTATCTTCTTCATTCAGCTTGAATTACTTGAAGAGAAAAGAATTCTTGCCAATTAGAAGTCAGTAGATACTCAGAAAGGAATAGGAAAGGAATAGGAAAGACATTGACAGAACTTGATAAATGTTTTTAAAAGACTGGTTATATTACCAGGGCAAGAAAATATCAGACATGAAGACCAGTCCTTCAGATTCCTGGAAAGGCTGCATAAAGGAGGTTTAGACTGGACATGGGAAGTTTAGACTGGACATTAGGAAGCATTTCTTTACCAAAAGGGTGGTCAATCCTGCAAGAATCCTTAAGAGGTGGTTGATGCCACAAGCCTGTCAGTGTTCAAGAGGTATTTGGACAATGCCCCTAATAACGTGATCTAACTTTTGGTTAGCCCAGAAGCAGTCAGGCAGTTGGACTAGGTGATTGCTGTAGGTCCCTTCCACCTGAAATAGTCTCTTCTATAGTTCTTAGAGAACTTACAAGCACATTGGTAGCTCAGAAGGATCTCAAAATATCAGTAAAATCCAAGGACCGCAAAATTTATGATGTATACCTTCATCCTCAAGAGCCCGAGATAGGTAAAGACATAATGAAATAAGACTACGTGGTTTGAAGAAGCAACCAAATAGATGGTGACAAGAGAAAACTGAATAATTGAAAGTTAGTAATAAGAGTTATCCTGAAAGGGGGATGATTTAGGGAATTATTTTCTCTATTGCTTCAAAAACAATAATCCAAAGCCAAGATGTTTGTGTTTTGATTTATCTGAGAAAATAGCCAAAGAATATATGCAAATAAAGCAAGGTTGTATTTCCAGAAAAGGGAATTAACATTAAAAGTAAAAAGAAAACTTGCACTTAGAAACCCAACCAGCATTTATATTTTAAAATACCATGTTCTGTCCTCCCAAGGTACAAGAAACAAACAAATAAATAAATAATGACAGACAGAGAGAGTTTGGTTAGATTCTAAAGCTATGAGAAATGTTGAGTTCTTCCTTGGAAAAATGAATAAAATAATAGAATAAAACTACAATGTTTCGATGGCTATCGTTTTAAAACAATCACAGGCATTTTTTAATGGCCTACTTGGTAACACTCAAGTGCGTTTTCAGTGATGAAAATCCAAGATATCTGTTAAGATGTAAGCGGACCACACTAATGCTCCCAAAGAAACACCGAGAAAATAAATGAACTCTATACACACTATATGTATTAAAATGTTGTTTTATAAACAGCAAGAATTCTACATTATGTGCTGTACTACTATTATTACTCTTTCTGCCAGTACATGTGTCTGAAGTTTTCTGCAAATCCTAGAATTTCCCTTGTGAGGTCTCAGCTCTATTCAGTGAAAAGCAAGAAGGTGTGAAGGTGAAGCTGCAGAACCTGTGTAGCTTTATGGTACTAATTACAATATGTACAGTGATTCATTATGTATATGATACAAACAAGAAAAGAAAAGTTACCTGAGAGTAATCTAAAATCTTAGTCTCATCAACACAACTTGTCCCAGAACTTGTAATTCACTTTACCTTTCATGAGCTATAATTTTTTTATTTTTTATGGAATTGTAGTGGGTCTGTCTG
>VYZX01035727.1:0-11362 GCA_013401335.1 Brachypteracias leptosomus
TTTCGGGTAAATATAAGGAAAAAAATTTTCAGTGTGAGGGTGACAGACGCTGAACAGGCTGCCCAGGGAGGTTGTGGAGTCTCCTTCTCTGGAGATGTTCAAAACCCGCCTGGATGTGTTCCTGTGTGACCTGATCTCGTTGATTCTACTCTAGCAGGGGGGTTGGACTAGATGATCTTTTGAGGTCTCTTCCAACCCCTAATGTTCTGTGATTCTGTGAGAATAGATGGCTCCAGGGAGACCTTATTGAAGCCTTTCAATATATAAAGGGGATTTATAAGAAGGATAAAGAAAGACATTTTGCCGGGGCCTGTAGTGACAGGACAAGGGGAAACAGTTTCAAATTGAGAGGGTAGATTTAGATTGGACATAAGGAAGAAATTTTTTTGATGAGGGTGGTGAGGCACTGGAACAGGTTGTTCAGAGATGTTGTGGAACCCCCATCCCTGGAAATGTTTAAGGCCAGGTTGGATGGGGCTTTGAGCAACCTGATCTAGTGAAAGATGTCCCTGCCCATGTCAGGGGGGTTGGTCTGGGTGAGGTTTGGTGATCCCTCCCAACCCAACCCATTCTACGATTCTATGTCTACATAACAGGAAATTACTCCCTAGATTATACAAGTACTCCCACAAATCCTGGGAACAGAAACAAGACCGCTAACAGGTATGTTTTCCATACAACAAATCCTATTTTTCCCAATCTGATTCTGTGAGAAACAAAAGAAAATAGTGAGTGAAGGTGCAAAACACATCACTGATCAAGAGGTTCACTAGAAACGGAATTAAGTCTTAGGCTCACTAATGACTCTCCTGATGCACACTTGATTTATTTGGGCAGTTCTATAAATATTAGAGTATGACAGGTATTGCAACAGTATGGAAAGAATAATCACCCTTCTGCTTCCTCTTTTGTCTATTCCCATATGACATGTATAACATGAGCCTGTAGAAAATTTATATATATAAATGTACACACCATATTCACAAAAGCAATGCAGGCTTTAATTGCTTATTCAACAATTCTCCATCAGTGCCTCTTTTAACGAAGCTGTGAACCTGTTATAGTAACATGAATCACATATAATAAAGGAATTTCTCCAAGTCAGAAATAGTAAAGGCAATGCCATTCAGGAGAAAAAATAGGACAGATGTAAAAAGTGAAGAAAGAAGATCAAAGTGTTTCTCTATGTGATTCAGTGTACATAATTCTAGATCCTGGATATGATTTATGTTTTGCATTTAAAGTCATGGTGGGTTGACTTCAAACAGCTAAGCCCCATACAGCTGCTAGCTTACTCTTCCTCATCAGAACAGGGTGAAGAATAGGAAGACCTAAAGTGAGAAAGCTTGTAAGTTGTGATAAAGCAGTTTAATGAATGAAGGAAAGAGGGGGACACCTCACCCCACCCCCCCAAAGCCATCAGGCAATGCAAAAGCAGTCACCACTTCCCACAAGCAGACTGATGCCCAGCCACTTCCCCTAAAGCCCCTTTCCCAGTAATGAAGAAAGGCAAATCCATCCCAGCCAACCCTAGTACAAAAGTCTGTCGTGTATCGGGCCACAGCATCCACATCATATTGACTGACACTTACCTAAGAACATGCTGTATCACTTCTAAGTGGCCTTTGATCCTGCTTCAGTGGATTGCATATATATTTCATGCCCAACAGTCTGTGTACTTAATTGTATTTACTGTGGTCAAGGCAACAAATACATTTCTCTACAGTTCCTACTGACCTCTTGCAGCATCCCAGAAAACCAATAATTTCAAGATGTTCATGTAGTCCTCTTTTGATTTTCCAGTCTGATGCAAATGTTTAGTGACCTTTCCTACCGCCTTTTGTGTGCTGATATCCTTCATCTAGTCATGTGGCCATCAGAAGTGTGTCTACTGACCCATCATCTGATGTGCAATCTCATATAACCACAATGCATTAACTTGCAAACCAGTGAGAAAGCAGCATCAGAAACATTTTCCTGATGACTATTCTCTCCATTTGCTGTGCCCTGCCTGTATGTCACTAGGTTATTCATGCTTCCCATACACTGCCATACATTTGAAGCCTACTTCTGAATTGATAGATAGTATATCAAAACACAACTGATATTGTTACTAACATATAGTGGTAAAACATATATTTTGATGCAATCTTAGCAAGCTAAATTGTGAGACCAAAACATGTTTCCGTGTTCTTATGAGGAATCTAAATATATATGTATTTACAGCTTCGAAATGCTGATACTGATAAGTATGAAAGATAATCTGCAATTGATGCAGTTATAAAGCAATGAAATGAAGATTTATACAAGTCTGCCTTTTATGTTTTATATTCTTAACCAAAAGCAGTTTTTTGTATCCTAAAGTGTATTTGTCCATTAAGAAAATAGTGCAAATTTTAAAAAAGAAAATTATATGTTTGTATCAGTAAAATCATCATCTCTTTTGTTCTACTTTCTTTCATAAAGCTAAGTGATCACAGGTCACTTAGTGATCACTAAGTGAACAGATTAACCTCCTGTTACTTGAATCCAAGGCGCAAAGTAAGTGTCATTATATTTACCACAGAAGTATCAGAGACTACATATTTCATAATGATGTAGAGTGTTGATACGCATGTTAAACCCTTGAGCTCATTAGCAACACGTATGGGAGGATGGACATTGATAAATAGTTGCTATTCTGAAGAGAATTACTCATTATTTTCTCTCATTGTCTTCATTAGAGTTCCTGGGGATCTACACTATGAAGAATGAGAGGAAAAATCACTTTTCATCTCTTCAGGAACAGGCCCCATGTTTCATGAAAGAGTTGCAATTTATAATTAAGTCAGAAAGATTCAAGATGTCTATTTTCAGAAATTTATGATTGGAGAGCTAATATTCAGCCATCATTCACCACAAGTAATCCTCTTTTTGTGTGTGCCATTATATTCTCATTTTTATGTCTGGTAGAGATATGTAATCAGAAAAAAACTGCAGCATCAGTTCTGTGACTTTTCTCTTGAAAGACGATACGCTGTTAGTGTTCAGACTGCATGTTTGGCAGACAAGGTACCTGTCATCAGTGCATACCCGTGGATGGTTTTATCTCTAAAAGACAATTTTTGGTGAAAGGATCAATATGAAACAAAGGCATGTATATCCACAGGCTTATTCAGCATTAGTAAGGAGTAAACCACTGAGGCTCCATCTCTCATCAGTACAGAAAACTTCAAGTCTTTAAAAAACCTCTTTGTTTAAAACCAGGAGCAAATGGCTTTTCCATGCACTACTTTAACCTCGAGGCTTCTTCAGAAATTGATATGATGCAGTTAACTAAACTAAGAAACTTTGGGGAGCAGGCTGTGCTGCAAATAAAGTGAGGAGAGGTGAGGGTGTGAGCAAGCACTGGGGCTGCTTTGGCATCTCTGCTGGAAGCCTCATAGTGGGTCTGCACTGCAGCCACTGTTTATCTTTTCAGAAATTAATTTGCCTATGCAGGAGTGGAGAAGAGAGGATAAGGACTGATAAACATCCCAAGGAATTTGACTTAAAGGAAATGAAATTGTCAGTTTACATTTCTGGTGCTCATTCAGAGAGCAGCAAGATAGAAAAAATATTTTTAGGCTCATTCAAACCTTTGCTTTTTTTTTATCTGAAAGAACAAAGGGAACACATTGAAGGGAGTGCAGCACCACAGTTGATTTTGCCAGAAACAAACTTACCTACCACAAAGACCCCACGAATGAATCCAGGAAAATGCCACATCATATCTCTGCTCCGCATTTGCTGCCAGTGAGGCTCAGATAAGTTGTATCTCCTTCAAGGTATTGCAACACAAGTGCTTCAGAAATGACCTCATTTTTCAAAAGTTTTATTGTTAAGTTTGAAGACTAGACAAGGTCATACTGGTTTTACATTGTTCTACATGATTTAAGTATATACAAAACCATTTGAATATTACACAGCTTGAAAGGTTGCAAAGGTCATTATGTCCGAGATACTTCTGTACTTACTGACACATCTGAAGCCAGCACTGAATATTATAGTTCATATTTGTTGTATAGCAAAGATACACTCACTTAGTATCCTTAGTCTTCAAAACTGACACTAATTTGTATGCAGCCATTCCAAAAGAGAAAGTCAACCTCTAAACCAGAGCCAGTTAACGTGATAAGCCCTTAACGGAACACAGATAAAACGGAGCCTCGTGCCAGTGCTTTATTTCCTAGGCTATAAACACAGCACATTACAGAGCTACAGAAAGGTGAAGTCTGCCTACAAATACTTAACTAGTTCAGGGTGAAATTTAATTAGGAGAACATTTTCAGTCTTGTTCAACACCATTGTTACAATTAATACAGAAGCCAAGGATCATTTCAGAGCACTTCTCCATCCCCTCTTAAATGGACACATCCTGTCCTGCACTTACTTCTGGTTTTGGGATGCCAGTTTCTTTCACTGGGAGAGTACAGCTGTGCTAATTTATAACTTGTCCCTTATGTCAAGACAAGAAAATAAAACTAAAGGGAAAAAATTTAATTCTAGATCGTAATCTGAAGTATTCCACAGAAATCAAGAGTTATTTCAGACTTACACTGCTGACTCTGGGAGCAGAATTTGGTGCTATGGCTGCACAATGCCATTTAAAGAATGTTGCTTGGTTGCTAAGGAATAATTTAGTTAGAAAAAGCCCCAGTATGTTGGTTGAAATAGTAAGGGCATCACATATATGATTCTTCATAAATGATCACAGAGTGTTATCACAATGTATGAAGCTTTCTTTGCAGGTTGTGAAGAACTGCTGGCAGATGAAAGCTTACACAGGACATAAGGATGAAAATACTAAACTCTAAATTAATACAAAATAGAATTACTATGTTAGTTATCATGACAAAGCTATTTTTATATGCAGATGAATAGATAACAATTAAACTACTAAACCAAAACAGATTAATTCAAAACTAAAATTGAAGTTGTCAAAGATGAATAGCATGAAGAAAATCACTTAGGAACACAGAACAAATATTTCAAAAGAACATTAAAACAAGTTGGTAAAAAAGGTAACCTAATTATTGGAAATGGCCTTCCATTTTTTGGGGTACAGTTGACTTGTGAAATAGCTACATGCTATTGTTTATATCTGGAATTAAATTCAGAGTCAATTGCTCTCCCACAAAAGGAAAATATTTCTGGACCTCTTTAAATATTGTGTGTGTCCTAAAGATACAAATATTACTTTTTTTTTTTTCATTGTAGAGCCTAAAGTGCAAAACATGGGCAGTAGCTAATTTAGAAATACGCTTGCCCTCCATTATTCAGGATTTTTTTTTTCTCTTTAGAAGTACCATCATGATTGACTTTCTCTTTAAAATCACCCACTATTCTTGAAGACCAATCCATATATACATCATTAAGGAATGCTGTTAACACAGTTACAGACAAGACAGTAACAGTCTAGTGGCTTTTGTTATGCAGCACAAAGTAAAAAATAAAGAACAAAGTTAGCAGTGTTGCACAGGACCTCAACATTTCTTACACATACTTTTACCTTTACAAGACTCTTCTTTAGAAGTCTTTAAATGTCTAAGCCTTATAAAATAAATACTTGTATAAATACAGTTTAAGGATTAAGTCATTTTATAGAGGCAGGGTGTTCTGTTTGTTAAAATGTGACAGTTTAAGTGACACTATCAGAAAACCGCCACCAATATATCCCCAATTCTTGTATGTAAAATTCCTGGCTGCTATTCTAGGTCTTTCACAGTTCAATGGATAATATATTTTGTCTGTGGTGGAGAATGTGTGATTAAATGCAGGTTTTTGTAATCCAAACCATTTTGTTTCCAAAGTAAACTCTGCCCTTCGCAGACTGTGGTCCAACTAGCAGTTTGCCTGGGAAGCTGTACCCAGGTTCATACTTCAGAGTTCTGGTGAGAATGTAACAGTGACAAAACATAAGTTTTGCTTATTTGCTAAAACATGCAGCTTTATCTATCTCTATCTACCTATCTATCTCTCTCCACATCAGCATGTTATGAAACTGAAAGGGTGGCAGTAATCCCAATTTATGTTGTTTCAGGTAACAAATAAAATGTTCCCTCGCTCCCTGTCCCAGTTTTTTTTTAGACTTAGGTGCTACTCTAATGTAGTCATAGTGTGCTTTGTTCCAAGGAAACTCCAAGGTGGGTATCATTATCTCCACCATCAGGGGAGACTGAGGCACAGGGCAGAATGTCCCCACTACTACTCCACTTTTCCTCCTAAAACCTACTTTTTAAACTGGGGTCCACACTGGCTATCACGTTGTTAAAACAACACAGCATGTATGAAGCATTTCTGTAGATGAGGCATGATAAAAATGAACCTCCTGGCCTGTCTGAAAAGATATAGTTGGGAGTGAGGGTGCCAAGGGCCCAGCTTTGGTGAACTGTGACACCTCTTGCATCCATGCCTGGGAAGAAAGAAGGCTGTGTCAGCCATCAGAAGAAAAGCCCACTGAGAGGGTTTCCTGGCAGTAGGGGAGTCATTCCTCCTGTATGTCTTTTAGCACCTTATTCCTTCAGCTCACATTTAGCTCCTCAAAGAAATTAAGGTTTCTGAAAGAAGTAATTGTGCAGGCAGCTCCATCTAGGGACGTATGCTCACCCCTGGGCAAGTCATGAAATGGGCTTGGGATTTCTGATGCACTGTGTGCCTTTACCTGTGTGGGTGCTTAAGATGAGGTAACACAAGTACCTTGGTGTCTCATCTCAGCCTCCTTGAAAAAGCACATCTCAAGCAAAAATAATAAACTTTGGCAAACTCATTAACTTCATAATATACAGATAGCAGATTTTGTTCCATATGCAAACAGGTCACCTCTTTCAAGGAAAATAACAACAGTGGTGATACTAAACAGAAAAGATGGAGGTCATGTCTCTAGCATGCAAAATAGAGAAGAAAGACAGGGTTAGTTACGGGAAACCCTTTAGGTGCATGGACTCTGCTTTGCAGACAAAGGTAATGAAAGGTAGCTTGCAATATCAAAGGTACTGTGTTTTACAGTACCACAGAATATCTTCCAAAATATATGTCATAAATACTGACAGTGTTTGATAGGCACAATTACAATAATGCAGTCATCCCCAAGTAAACTTATTGCTAAAAGCTGCAGTATCACTTTTTGCAAGTAAGATGATGGTATGATTTATGGAGAACTCGTCAGCCCAACATTTCTAAAGCTGCAAATGAGCTTTGTCATGCTATTTCTCTTCCCTTGTAAAAAGGATGCTGCTGTTTTTCCCTAACATGTATCAACTAGTGTGAACGACTCAAAGGAAAACTAGAAAGATAATTCCACAGCAGAAGGGACAGCACTAACAGATTTCAAGGACAAAATCGGATTGGATCGTTTAAAGGGCAGGCTTAGACCTCCTTGCGAAAGACAGTTAGCGGCCTACCATAAAATGAGCACTTGTTCATGAAAAACCCACTCAGCATCCTACAGGCTTTGCACAGTTTGTTCTACGGAGGGACTTTTAGCTACACCAAGAGCTGTGGTGCCCTACAGGGATCCCCCTCAGTCCTCCACTGTGCAGCCCAGCAGCTCCGACCGCAAGGTGATCCTGCCATACCATGACCACGGGAGGATGCGGATGTGCCGGGCGTGGATCGGAGGGTCGATGACGTTCTTACGGTGCGTGTCGTTGTCAAAATTTCCCTGGAACACCTGGAGGGCAAGTAATGAGAAGATTTAAGACTGCGTGGCTTAAGGAACAGCTGTTGTACACCCCTGATGTCCCTGGGCACCCCTCCATGCTGAATTTTGATCATCCACACACTCAACTGATGCTTTGAAGAGCATCTACCTCTGCTAATACCTTGGGATTTCATTGCTGGGTATGAGCGTGGCATGCTCAGCCCCAGTGCAGGTTTAGCCTTTGAGTCAAAGCTTAGTCTGCTGTTCTGCCAAACCCTAAGGCCCCACGCAATATATTTTTTATGTAAAAATTGTTAACATTTGAAAAATTAAATGACTTTATACTTGGCATTTGTATTATGTCAGAGTAATCCCAGGAGATCCTCTTATTTTTTCCAACAAAATAAGATTAATAATTAAAGTGAAGAACAACTTTTATTGTATCGTTTATGAATATAGCTTGGGTGGAATGATATAAACCCTTGTAAAGTTTATCAAGGTCACTATCTTCCTCTGTTAAACAAAACACAGCATATGAATTAAGGGCATTAGTTTGTGATCAAATTTAAAAGATCCTAGTATAGTGCATGTTACAACTTTATTTCCACTAGTACGGGTTAACCTATACATAAGGGAGTCCCCAGACTTCTGCCTGTGTTAAAACAACGCTGGATTTTTCCCCTGGCAGCCATTATTTAAATTCAAAGGCCATGCCACCACTTTTTGGCAAAATGATCAGATTATTCTCTTGGGATATTTTCAGGTTTTATGGGAAATGTTCATTCTCTTCAAATGCCAGACAATTCACTTTTCATTTGTAAAAACTGAATTTGATGGCTTCTTGACTTAAGATGAATGAATTTCGTTTGCATCACGCAGAGACGGAATATGGACCTTCTGAAGAAGTGCTTATGTGACAAAATTAGTGCAGAATGACAAGTTTCCTAGAGTTCTTAGGAAAAATGTCAGAGACTGAATTCAGAAGAGGCTGATCTACTATTTTAGCCCTTAAGCTGTTTCCTTCATGACATGTTTACAAAGCACTATAGGAATATCTTCACTTTTTGGTCTCTATACTGCACATTTTCTTTGAATTTCGAAAGCTTCTCTCAAGTGCTATCAGTTTGGCATCTTGAACAAAATATGCATCCTCCACAAGTGATGCTCTTTTAGAAGTGATAAATTTCCCTTCTCATCTGGCCTCTTACTAACACAGAGCTGGGGGCATTGAAGCACCTAGGAGTCAAGATAGATGGATAAAATTGCAGACAGACTGACCACAGACACAACGCTGTTGTGAGTCTAACAAAAAAAAAAAATGTATTTACCGCAGGAAAAATTGGGTTTTCCTGAAGTATAGTGTTGACTACGTAAATCATCTGGAGCTTAGGCTAACAAGATTGTGCCTGAATTTGAGTTTCATTTGTGGCAATATAGAATACAATAAAAGCTATTATTAGAATGGCAGAGTAGCTCCCCCCCAACACACAATATGCAGCTAGAAAAGCTTAAAAGTAGTTTTCTTTCATTTGATTCCTTGCGCATGCAAGCAATATGTCTGTTGATATTTTTTACCTAGCCAGATGATAAGCAATGCAGAACTGCAGACAATTCTTGCTGCAGAACTACCGGAAAATTATTTTACTCTCTATTTTATTTTTCCCATGGAAGATGCATTTCAGAGATAACACTTAAATGAAGGCTTAGAACAAAAAACGCTTACTGGAAGAACCCATCTACAACCCCAGCATTCGTATTCACATACAGATATGCAAAATAAATAAAAAATAAAAATAAAATTATATTATGCAAACCCAGCAAGAAATACAGCTGAAGAAGGTAAGATTATGTCACCTACTTAGAACAGGGAAATAAGAATTAAATTATATCTCTCACACATGATTTCATTAGCACTTGAAGTCAAACTCATCTGTTTCATAGGTTAATTTATTCAAATGTGAAATTCAGCTTCCCTCAAAATTAAAGATTTGGTTTCAAGAAATTAACTAAACATGCTAAATTGGAAAAAGAATTTTCGGGAAACAAATTTATCAGAAAGTGAGGGAAGCTTTGTCAGCAGCCAAAAAAGTGACCTGCATGAAACACAACATCCTGAGAGCAATTTTACTGGATTCTTTTTGCTGTGGACTTATGGGAAAAACACATTCTTTGTCCCTCTTCACTTTACTTGGAAAGAAACTTGGAAAGAGCAGAGAGGATAAAGGACAAAAACTGACTTACCAGTGCAAAAAAGCTATTTCTGCAGCTAAAAGTATTTTTTCTTTAATTACCTGCTGCTTTATGCTCAGTCAATACTAAATGAACCACCTAAGCAATTAAGAGCTCTGGAAGAGCAGGTACCTTATACCATACATGATCACTCCTCACATCTGCTTCTGAGAAGTTTGCTTCACTATACACACCTCTGAAGGCTGCAACATCTTATTAGCATTCAAGAAGTTGATGTCATGAGCTATAATACATAGCTCCATGTAATTTTTCATATGAAAAAATGCCCCATGACAATAAAACCCAAGCTGATTAGTGATGAAAGAGCAGAGCATAAGTTATTAATGTGTCAGTGCATAAAGCCAGCACATATCTTCATTTTGGTCTTTATCTCAAACAGCAAATACAGAGAGTGAAGCGGCAAGATGGCCATAAACTCAGAAGAATGTCCTTTTGCAAATTATTAAAGGGACTAACTCTCTTCAGCCTGGAAAGAGATATGATAGATGTCTATAAAATCATAAGTGGCATGGAGAAAAATCAATAGTGGACAACATTGCACTGTCCCATTACCAGAGCCACAACGGGACAAGGAATGATGGCAGGTTTGTCCTGAGCCAGCTAAAGGTCACAGCTCCCCATACAGCACATGATTAAACTGTGGCACAGTTTACACAGCCTTTAACTGCTGTAAAATATCAGATAAATTTTTAGGGGCAAAATCGGCAGGGGCTATTCAAGATACAGACAGAAGGAAGCTGGAGGGTGGGAAAGTACACTAGGGAAGAATAACAGCCCTACATTTTTTCTCCTCTAGTCATCTGCTACAGGATGCTCCCTCCCTTGGACAGAGCTCCAGCCTGACCCAGCCCAGTGGCTCCCACGTTACAAGGTGCCTCTTGATAAAAGTAGACTGAGGCTCCTGCTTATTGAAAATGCTGTTGCAGAACGTTAAAGATTTTACAGTGGATATATCTATTCACGTCTGTCTGAGTACTTAAAAGGTGTGACTTGCTAAAACATTTACTCAACAGCTTCAGTTGAGTTTACACATACACACCCCACACACATATGTGTAGCTCCTCTGTAGCTTAGTCTCTTACAGCTGCTATTAAAATAAAAAAGTAGAAAATACATGCTGCTGTAAGTAACTTATTTTATGATCATTTCACGCAAAAGAGAATGAAAACCTGGAAAATACATACTGATGTTCTCTGCCAGATATATTTCTGAAATATAAACAAGTCTTTCTTATAATTGTGTCTAAGAAGCAATTTGAGTGTCTTGCCTTCAAAAATTACTGAGATTTTTCTACTGAACTAAGTGGTTTTTGCTCTCGGTGGAGTAAGCTTTTCACCTTGAAGAATTGTAAGTGTACCACCCTAGGTAAAAGATGGTGAAAGATGTCTTGATTTCTCACCAGAAGCAGAGCTACAGTTTACAGGCATGCTACACTGTTGTAGGTGTCTATTA
>VYZX01035728.1:0-11123 GCA_013401335.1 Brachypteracias leptosomus
GAGATATCTCCTGTTCTGTTTTTTCTTGCCTTTTGCTTCATTTCACATGATACTTCACTAGGCTTTAAGTCAGCATTTTTTCCCTTTCTTCTCTTGCAGTTTGGGAAACTGGGATAAAGTTAATTGAGAACATACTCGGCTACTAGGATTGATTTTTATCAAGGTTTACATAGACAATTTACAACTACTGCTATTGTTACAAATTATTTCTTCTGCTTTACCTCTTACTGATGTAATTATTTTAGTATATGAATCAGCTACTAGATTAATATACCAGAGTTAAACTGCAACCACTACAAAATAAGTAATTTGTGGACTTGGTTTAGTATTATATATCATCTGGCTGCTATGGAATTTTTTTAGCTGTTACATTTTTGCTACCAAGACCATAGTCTGATAAATGTCCAGTCCCCTCTCCTTCCCCAAGAAATGAATTTATGTTCCTATTAATGTAACTGGTTCCTACCAGCACAGAAAAAGCTTCCCAAAAAGAATAATTATTCATTGAAACTAAAGGTATGCTAATACTTGCGAAAGTCCATCCTTTCTAAGTTCAAAATAGTAAAAATACAGCTGAGCATGCAAAGTCTATTCAAATACACATTTTCCTGGAACATTTCTCTTTTATTCCTTCCATGTCTCCAATTGTTGTATATAACAACTAAAATCCGAGGTAGGATTAAAACAAAACCACTCTTTTTTTTTAATACTCTTCAAATAAATTTTGTCAGACAAAATTTATTTTTCAGTTTCCTTTTCTCTCCTGGCAAATCAGCAATAGAGTTGGCAGTACTCAAAGCATAGGATTGGAAATCAATGTTCATGGTGAAAATACACTTCTGAATAAGCCCTCAACATCTCTTTTCAAGACAATGCTCTTTTGCTTCAAGTACTGTATTCTGCCACTTCCAGAGCAGTGGCTTCCTGCTCAATCCATCTGCTCCCATAGCATGTATTCAACTCCTGTGTTTTCATTTGAGCAAGATTTCTCTTTATTCATGTTATAAAATGACTAATTTAAGTCTTCTGGATTTAAAGTACCTTTTGTAACAATTACTGCTTTGCTTTTGCTGAGCCTAATGATTCTGATTTCTTCATTTTTATGTTAGAGTCTGCTTCTCAGTTTCTGGTTGTGTAAACCTTATTGAAGAAACTCCAAGGCAGGCAAGCTGAGCTGAACTCTTCACCCTTCACTGACCACTAATTCACCCTAGGAAGTTGTTAAATAGCTGGATGAATTATGTTATTTATCCAAATAACTAGAAATTATAATCTTTAGTTTAGACATAAATGAATCTTCACATTTCTGATTTATAATTAGAAAGCATTCTCTATTCTTCCACCCTTCAAAGACATTTGTCATTGATTTTGAAGCTTGTCATACTTCTACATATAATCTTTTCTTTTGACAACTATCCCTTTATTATTTCATTGGTTTCAATCTATTAGCGTGTTGTTCAGCTGCAATAAACAAAGGTAACAGTGTTTTGCATTCTAATCCTGTCAAAATCTGCTATTTCTTTTCCCTGCTTATTAGAAATGTGTGATTTTTTTTTTCTTCCATTACTAGATTAAATGCCCTATGCCTAGGGTGTTTTTAATGTTTGCCCTCAATCAGCTGTTCAGAGATCATTTTCTCTCTCACCTCAAGAATCTTTATCTCATTCTTATTTTTTTCATTCATCCACTCTCTGAAGCGGTTGCTAGGCTTTATTAATAAAATGTTTGATAAGTGGGATTTCAAAGATTTCATCTTCTTTCCAGTCTATACAAATTTAAAATAGGACTCTAAAATTAACTGAAAGTATGGCACAAAAAATAGCACTTCCAGAGAAATCATATAACACATTAAAAAGTAAATCTAGGAAGATTCCAAAGAAGCACATGAAATTATGTGCCTAGACCCACAAGTACGCTTGCAGTACATCTCTCTATACTGTAAAGTTTGTCTGTAGCAAAGTATAGGAAGCAGAAGTAGAGGGTTATGTTTAGACACAGATTAGTCTAAAATGCAGAGAATAGGTGAGCCTAATCAAACACCAAGGATTACCCTACCCCACTTCACAAAAAACTACTTTCACACCAAAATAAATACTCTCTCTTACTTAATTGGGGAAATTAATTTTCCACAGCTGGCCTAACACTGATAGTCTGAAAATCTGTGCCTCAAGAGTAGACAGCTGTGGGTATTGCTTCTTGTCACAAAGTGGCAGTTAACTCCTCTTCTGCCAACTTTCAAAGACAATTGATACACCTGTAACTCAAGAGGCAAAAGTATATTTAAAGCAGAGGTGCATCTTGATTACCCTAACTGGGTCAAACTAAGCTCATAGAAATCTCATCCTTTATACTGAGAAAGGGCAAAAACTTACCCCTAGGTCATATTTTTCAGCCTTCACAAGTCACTTAAGTTCACAGACCCCAGGGTCTTAACACACCTTCCAGGGGACAGTAAATTTGAACCTTCTCAGAAGCAAACCCTTAGGATGTGCTTCCACCCTCCTTCTCTTTTTTCTTTTCTTTTTCAGTTCCTTTCCACCTTTGCTGACTCAGGTTGCAGTCTAATTCTTTCTTATATTTGCTGAGACTTAAGCAGGTAA
Organism: Brachypteracias leptosomus; assembly: GCA_013401335.1. NCBI lineage: Eukaryota > Metazoa > Chordata > Aves > Coraciiformes > Brachypteraciidae > Brachypteracias > Brachypteracias leptosomus. The sequence continues at coordinate 2,601 of VYZX01035728.1, forward strand.
TTGAAAGAAGTGTATTTCTAACAGTGGGATCCTCCTGTTTCTTCCCTCTTGTCTTGAGTTCCCTCCTAGACATGATCTTCTATTTCTCATCCATTTTCCTCCCCCGCTGCCCACCCCCAACCTGAGAAAGGTTGTGGTGAAGCTGTAGAGGGAATTCAGCAGAGAATTCCAGGAGGTGACCTGGCACTGACAAGGTGCACCACTATGTACACAAGCCCTCTCCAGGCTTGACAGACCACTGTTGAAGCTCTGTGCACCTTTGCACGATGTAAGTCACTTCTAACTTGCATTTCTAACCAAGTGTGTTGCTTAGGTTAAAAATACAACCTTTCTTTCCTTTGCAAGGTCACAAGATTTTAAGCAGCTGTGATTTAGGTCTAGCAACTGTAATAATTTTTTCTTCTAGAGTCCAGAGACACACAGACAGTTAATTTAGGTGACAAATACAGATAGTGCAGATTTCAGATTCTATACATCTTGCCTGCAGTCTTTCTTGTTCTGGTTCAATAGGAGTTCGCATGTGATTTTGGGCTTGTTACATTTTGTGTTTCACTGCATTTCTCCTACCTACCCTGCAAGCTCTGCTAGCCCCAAGAATTTCTGTTAATGAAACAGACAATTCATCTGCCATCCCATCCTCCTCATTGCTTTATCTTCTTAGCTGGAAAAAAAAAAAAAAGTTCTGCTCAACAATGTAGGGTTTTGAGAGAGAAATGGCAACTAACATAACAAAGGTTTTCAGAAACAACAAACATTTCTATCTAACTTTATGCTGGATTGCCTTTTCTTCTCCCCACCTCCCCTAGCCCCAAAAGGGCCAGGATTTCCAAAGAACCCAGTAAGTAATAATTAGTTTTTGCTGAATCTTGTGCCTTCAAAGAAAGACAAGTCTTCAGATACAGTTTTAATTGCTATATTTCTTCACAACTTGTTGTACAGAGTAAACTAAGGACTTAAGTTGCTGCGTACATGAAAGGAACCACTAAATTCCCATTAGTGTCAATGGCCCAAATGCCATTTTGTGCTACTTAAAATTTCCTCTATTTGTTAATATCCACATTTTAAGTGGAAAATCTTTTTCTCTCTGCCTACACCTACATGCCTCTATGCATGTAAGCTTGATTAAATTCAGGGTCTTAGTATATTAAAACCAGACACAAAGTGAGCTGTGAGTAGCATGAGTTAAGTCTCTCTGGCCACTGGGTGTCAATGTTGTTGTATATTACATCAAGAAAGAAGAATTTTACAGGCAAGAGAAAACAAGGGTTTCTAAGTAGATAGTATAAATGGATTATGTAGGTTGACTGAGAAAATTTGCTTATTCCTTCCCTCTTACAGAATTATTCTCTTATAGTAATTGCCTAATACATACTTACATACATACGCATGTCAAAAATGCACTCACAGACGTTTGATTTAAAGGCAAAAGCACTTTTTTTCCCCTTAAAAGGCAAAATCTATCAACCATTTGGAAGTATTTAAGTACTTTGAAATACATACATACTTTTTTGATATTTCTCCACAGATTTTGATGAGTTCTTTAACATTCATGTTCCTAGTTTCTTCAAAAAGAGCTGTCTAGGCCTACTTATTTCTAGGACAATGAGGAATCTTTGCTTACTGTGGTGCACATTGCTATGCTGGATTTAATGTGTCTATGCACACATACTTCTGCAGTCATCAAACCAGCAGTTTTACTTTGAAATTGCTTAAGGAAAAATGTAATTATGCTACTATAGTCTTCAGAAATAAGTTTGTAAGAACTAAATAAATACATTTCTAAATAATTCAAGTCATTTTTTAACACTGAGATGACAGAGATGTTGTTCACTCTTGTCTTTAAATATTGAAGCGTTATCTTTATAAAAATGTTAAAATTATAGAGTATCAAAATACTCAAATAGGATTTTTTTTTCTCTCCCACCACTTTCAGAAAACATTTGTAACCACCTCCACCCACCCCAAAATTCACAGGAAATTTAATAATAAATGCTTGTTTAAGAGTAAGAATGTAAAGTATCTGTTGACAAAGCACAATAGCCTTTTGATAAAACTACGCTCTGTAAGAGCTGAAGATCCAGATGACAAATTAGCAAACTGAAACAGTGTCTACATTTACCCCATACCCAAGACTAAACTACAACTGTTGCTCCATCACCCAACAACCTCTCCCCAGCCAAGAAGGGTATCAGGAAAAGAGGACTCGCAGGTTGAAATGAAAACAGATTTAATGAAAACAGCCAAACTAATCTCAATGCCAGTATAAGGTAAACAAAGCTATACTCAGCCCAGCAAACGTACAGAGGTCACAAGAAACAGGAAGGCAGTTCTCAGGAGCAGGAAGAAGAGCAGAATCCCAAGACCCCAGCAAGAATGCCCCTTGCCCTCAGCAAATTTCCCCCTTTATACTGAAAATGATGTTTATGGGATGGGATGGGATGGGATACACCTGTAGCCAAAGCAGGTCAGCTGCCTTGGCTGACTCCAAACTGTTCATGGCTTGCAGACCATGCCAGGCTTATGATCCTGTCCCAGTGAAACCAGAACAAACAGTTTTAAACTTTCATCTTACTCCTCTTTTTCTTTATTGCTGTGGTTGCCTATTATAGCAACTGTGTTTAAATCCAGTCAGGGTCACTTCCATGCAGGTTCATAGCTATTACCACATAATCACATTGTTCCTGACAGGAACTTAGAATTTAATTAAACTGACCACACTCTGTTCAACTTGGAATACAAATAGACACCCCAGCTACCAATTTTAAGTGCCCACTTGAAGATCATCAAGAATGAGAAGGATCTGATAAGAATAGTTCTTTTTATCTCCCATCAAGAAATGTGGTGGTCAACAATTCTGTTGGTCTGATTTAAGCTAGATGAGTACTGCTCAACAAAACTCCTATATTATCACTGAATTTGTCCAGCACTAGGTCAGGCAAACAACTCACAGGAATAGTTAACTACAGCTGAACCTGCCTGAGGGTAGTGGTGTACACTAAGTGATATTTCAGGTCTCCCACCTTGTTTTTTATTCTGAGAAGACCAGGTGACCCCACTAATGCGATGTGATTTGTCCTGTCATTGTGAGGGTCATACCAAGGTGATTAGCAATGGCACTCAGAGTTAGATTATATCAGTGTGTTTCCCACTAAGGACAATATTACATAACACACAATTCCATTGAATTCAGTGATATTACAGAACTAATAACGCTGGATCTGTGAGGCATATATTATCACATAAAGATATTTGGCCTATAGAAACTAACAGTAATGTTTCTCAGTTTCACAGTCACAATTTCATTCACAGTGTTGGATTTATGACTGGAACAGCTTTCAGATGTGAAATGCAAGTATCTACATCCAGTGAAAGGCATAAGCACCCATGAACTATCAGTATTTTGATCCAAATGGCATCCACAGCCCTAAGTTAGGCATTCATGCTACCTTTACAGAGCACTGGAAAAGTTGATGAAGTGCAGCAGCATAGCAATCTTTCCCCCAAGCTTTAAATTAAACTTCAAGAGAAGTCATCTTTTTTGGCTTTGCATCACAGTGTAGAAGACCTGATGCTACTTCATTAGTTCATCTGGCATGAGCAGGTAACTGTCTCCCAAAAACCTCTCACTGGGACTTGGCCCATGATGGCCTGACCTCAATACTCTTTTTGTTACAATTAAAAGTTGATCTTGTTAACATGCTTGGGAACTACTTTATTTTTATTTGCAAATACAAAGAAGGTCATAATACTGTTGATTCTGTTCTAACCATGAAATTAAGATTATTTTTCTCAAAATTAATTTACATTAAGTAATGGCATATGACATCTGTTTAGCCTGGGATCTTCTTAGATTTCTAAAGGTAATAGACACCTAACTGTCACTAAAAGTCAGTGGGACAGTAGCTGTCAAGACCTCAAGTGCCATTAAAAGAACATCTAAGTAAGTCTCATGTTGTTTAACAAGCCACTGTTAAGGCTTTGTCCAACTTTTGCAATGTTTAGGACTTTTTTACATCAGGAGTTAGATGGATCTCAATGGGAGTATGTGTACTGGTAAGTGCTTATTCAGAAAGTACTGGAGCTGTTTTATTTGCTCTTAATTAAAGTAATAGGGGAAAAGGAGCATAGTATAGATAAAATTGCTGTGCAATCTAATTTTGGAATTTGCCAATTCTAGCTCTGCTTTATTCTCATTCTTTTTGCATCTAATTAAGCTATTCCACTACTTTATTTGAAAACAAAATAGCTTAATATCATCTTTGAAATTTCTTGGGAAATAATCTATTCAGTTTACTTGATCTTTACCTGATCTATTCAGTTTACCTGAGTTATAGTTACAGAAGAAAACTATTTGATGAAAACACATTCAAAGTAAGGTATTATTACTGGAGTTCCTGCCTTGAATTAAAATGTCTCCTGTCAAATAATTCTTAAGCACAGTTTACTATACTGAAGGATATTTTCCATAGGTTTATAATGAGTTATATAAAAAAATAATTTAGGTGAAGATTTAACATATTTAATATTCCATTCCACAATGAAAAATAAAGTGTAAAGAAACTAATTCAGATGTTAGGAGACTAATTCATAAAATAATCCTAAAGTTGGCTATAGATCTGGGGGAGCTGGCATCTTTTTCCAGAGTGTCTCTTTCAAAAAAAACAGAGGAAAAAACTATAACTAGATACACAGGCTGCAAACTCCACAGGGACTTCTTCCAAACATTCTACCTTTTTTATTGCTCTTCAATATACAATCTTTACTTGTTCAAAGCTGCTCATCCTATTGCAGTAAAGATGATTCTTTTCAGCTCTATCATCTTATCTCTTTTACTTATTCCTCATACTGTTCTGGCATTATTTAGTTAAGGCCTGTTCTCATATGAATTAATTTAGGTCAGACTCCTCCCAGTGCTGCCTCTAACTTGCATGGCAGCTGCGTAATGTTATATAGAAGAATAAACTGATAGATACTGATCTGTACTCCTTTCACTAATTAACATTAATTAGGCTTTCAATCTATGACACATGTAGTAGTTGGAACTGTATGTATAAGAAAAGAATCAGGAATAAAATAACATCTATATCCATACTGTGTCCTTTTCATCCTCTAACTACTCACTGCAACAGGAGTCCTTTGAGAAGGTCTTTATGGCTCCAAAATTAATTGTGTCCAGAATTCTGGGATGGATGTTTTGATAAAGCTAGTGCCAGAAGACATGTCTTATGATGCAATGCAGACCAGTTCTTGGTAAGTCAAGAAGTCTCCAGTTAAAAATGGCACCTGGGAAACTTGTTTCTCTTATAACAATTAGTATTTGTGTATGTCTACGTTGTGTATTCCTACGTTGCTGATAGAAATCTGGGTAGCAATGACTGAGCCACACTCAGTCCAGAGTTCAGAGAGTGAAACCTAACTGTGCTTTAGGGTCTGGTATCCTATGAGTCAGGTGGTTTCCAAGGCATATTATAGTTGTTTATTTGAGTCTGAGTGAAAACTGAAAGATAGAGTTAGTTTGAGTCTCTGATTTCAGTGCATGTTAAATATTTGCTATCACCAAAAGCATTATATTATGCCAGGAGATTTAAGGCTGTAAATATCCACTGATTACACAGAGGAACTAGCCAAAAGAAAGTGGACTGGTAACGAAGTGAATGGAAATAGAAAAATTCACAATGAAAACTTACATAAGTCTAGTAAAGAGGAAACACGCCTAAAAATATATTTGTACAGGTATTATCAAACATACATTTCTTTAAAATTAGGCCTCTCTGTAAGTAGATGTGTAATCCAACAGTTTGATTTAGAATCACAATCTGTTCTTGATGATCCTACTGAAACTGATGTCAGAATTCAGGAGGCACAGCATCTCTCAAAATCAGGTCATCCAGCTCAGAAGCTAAAATACAGATCTGAGTTGCTAAAATTGGACTCCCACATTTGCATATATCGACAAGATATTTGCTTAGGTGTCTTTTATAACATGCTTTCAGACTCCAACTTTTGTGTACTTATCAACAAAAGAGAAGAGTTGTAACAGAATTCTATTCTTCTCCTTTGGATAAAATGAGTTAACAAGTATGAATGTTTGGTGCTTGATTGCAGTGTTCATTGTTGATTGTTCAAATGCGCTTAAAACCAGGAGAGTTCTGTGTCTGCTTCATCTTTCCAAGCATTTCTTTATATAACTCTCCTCTAGTTCTAGTTCACTCTTGAAAACCATTATTCTAGGAAATGTAGGACTGTCTCTTCTCAACATCCTTTACCATCTTAGTTACATGTGCTCTAACTGCCCAATGAAAATATTTACATGGTTCTCCAGTTCTGTTACTCGTAATTGTTGCAACTAACAAAGACACAGATACAGCTGAATTGCTACAAAGACAAAATATTATCTGCTTTCGTGATAACATTTTCTTTCTAGATATCCATAGTTACCAGTAATCTCAGCAACTCTGAGACACAATACTGGCCACACCCTGGATCACTGCCAAGGTGAGACACAGCTACAGACCAACCCTTCTCTTCCACATGCACCTTGGACTGCAGAAAAGGAAGGAGAGTGGCAGCACATACCAAATTAAATTGCTGCACCCTCTGAACATTTCCTCCATCTAGAAAATCAGGCAGCAGGACCCTGAGGTATAGCATAGAATGAACCTGCAGTTCTGCTCATCAGAAGCAACTTACATTGATCTATTTCCAGAGTTTTAGACATTAATTAAAATAAACCTATTGAGAATATGCACTATCAAATATCAAACTGTCAAATGTTGGTCATTCAGACTTTGGTTTTGATACTCAAAATAGTTGTAAAGTTAGAACTTCAAATCACAAATAGTTACCGATGTCCTTCTTTGCTTCTTTCATATACCATGACATAGACAGATCTTTCTACTTTTTGAAGGCTTAGATATTGCAGGTACTGCTTTTATTCGTTCTGTACTATGGAAAAATTGGCTTTGTCTGTCAGACTGTACATCAAAACCATTCAGGTGTTGATGCCCTATAACATAAAATCTTTCAAAATTGATTAACATTTAAAGAACAACCAAGAAAATATCAATCTACTAATTATCCCAACATGGCCAGCGATTTAACTGGCCCTGTTGCCCAAACATTGCTATTAAATATATTTCAGTTCAATATGTTTCCCTTTAAACACTCATTCTGAAGAGTATTGTGTAAATAATGTAATAAAGAGTTGTTTCTCTTGATCTGACATAATCAAGTAATTATCAAAACAATAAATGTATAGTATTGTAGAAACCCTTATATTAAAACATCAGAAGTGAAAATGTAATAGGGCAAAGAGAAACGTTTAGTAAATTATGTCCTTTGTAAGCTTTGCTGGATCTCCAAGTCAAATTACTTATGTTACAGACAGCAGAGAAATGACTTTTGCAAATTTGTTATCTGTTTCTGGTCTCTCTGTTTTTCAGCAGCAAAATTATAATTGTGTCATCATGACTCAGAAGAAATTCGTTTTCTCTAATATTGCTTTCAGTCCTTGAAATACATCCTTGGGAAAATTTCCAAGGGCAATGTTTCCATAATGCAAAAGTTAATCAGTACTTTATTTTCTTTTTATAAAGCTGCAGAGCTAGTATCTAAAAGATTCTGCAGGATCCTGGATACACAGTATCAAGCTGATCAAGCTGTTAACCCATAAATAAATATACAGTTCAACACTTTCATTCAGAGTCCCCTAAGTAATTAAATGTGTAAAGAGAATAAAAATAAATTTAAAAAACAAACAAACCAAAGACAAATAATTTAATGATTTTATCTTCCTCTAATTTTCTATAGTACTTCTTCTTCACAGTAACTGGATATTGTTGCTGGCTGTGGCTAGTCTCAGTTACTTCCCAACGTAAGAGTGCAGTGCCTAGTTAGTCAAAATGCCTATACACCTCAGTAGGAATTCTTGCCAATAAGATCCCAGATCTAGACTTCTGTAGTCTTTTTTAATTAATTTTTTGTAATTTAGATTCTCCACTGACTCTTATGAAAAACAATAATAGGTATCAAATGCAGCAGTTTACTGCTCTGTCCCTATTTCATGTTGTGGAGCTCAGGCAATTTATTCAAGGATTTACATGAATGGGTAAGAGGTAGTAAGATTTGAGAAACTGCTCATAGTAAGGACTTCAAGGCTGAGATTCAGCTCACCTAACTGTATTTCAGTAACAGAGGACTCTGGGTTCCTATCAGTGTGTCTCCATTTGAGGCTCAGGGCAACTCCCCACAGAGCAGAATTTGTTTCACCCCTCTTCCCCCTCCCCTCTTCCCTCCCAGGGGAGGAAGAAAGGCCTGACACAAAGTTGGAAATCAAGATTATAACTTTTAGCATGGAGTACCAAAAGAGATATCAAAGGAAGGGGAATATGCAGAGGTATTAAGGAAAGGTATATATACAAATATATACAACACCGATCCTCGGATCTTGCTGGGTTCCTCCCAAGCCATGTGGAGTTATAGCAGCCACAAAGACATCTGCGGCCAGCAGCAATCCCAGCAAGG
>VYZX01035731.1:0-15740 GCA_013401335.1 Brachypteracias leptosomus
AGGTAAACCCACCACACCTTGTCAACTGGGATCTCATTCTTTAAAGTCCTGACTCTGGTCTCAGTCCTGAGGAGGGAGTAGCCAGGAGCTGTGCTGTTTCTCTGTGTCCTGCAGCTGTGGCACTTGCCACACTGCAGGACCGCTCACAAATGGACCCTACCAGGACAGGCAGCATGACTGGCCCCCTTGCTTTGCTGGCAACTGTGCTGGAGAACAAAAGCTGGTGACAGGACGCCCCTTTTCTGACAGCATTACTCCTGAATTTGCTGTCTCTGTGCAAGTAGCTCTCTAGCATGTGATTTCCAACATTCCATGAACACTCTGGTAAGTTGCTGAATTCAGTCAAAATCTTTACTAGCTGTATATTAAAATGGACTGTGGGGGTGAGGGAAAGCAAAGACAAGTGTAATGGTCTGAGAACATTAAGTGCAGTGCTGGGCAAAGAAAAAAATTGCTTTCCAAATGCCACATGCAGATTTGTTGCAGGGACAAAATGGCCACGTAGGTACTGAAAAGCCCCAGGCAAAGACCTTCATTTAATTTCCAGCCTTACCCAGAGTCTCTCTCCGGGACTTGAGCTGAGTCACATCATCTTTGGTGTTCCATAAACAAGAAAAATTTTACATTAATGCTACATATATCAAGGTTGTATACCCAGAGTCTTTCACTATACTTGCACTATGCTCAGATCCCAGATGAAATCAAGGCACCACCAAAAAAAACCTTGCAGAAATCTGCATATTTCTGTAGCATTGCCATGAAATTATTTTTATGAACTACTAAGAATTTGCACTTGTTAGTTTTAACAGGCGAAAAGCTTTCCAGCAGTATGGGCAAGATTGAATGCATTTGAATGATGAATCTGACTCTCAAAACTGCTGTGGAGCCCTGATGTTCCCAATGCTGCCAAAAGACAGCAAGGAAGAAAAGTAGCAAGTGATGGCACTTCTTTCTCAATGCCCACTATCTCACTGTTTCATGTACCCTTTCTCCTTGACAGTTTTGGTTTTCCAGACCAAAGGGCTATCTAGTGCCCTAGACAGCTTTGCTCAGAGCCAGCCCCAGATAACAGTATCACTACTTCTCTCTTCCTATACAGTCCACTAGATGTATAGGTTTACTGAGATTCCATCTGGCTGGAAGCTCATTATGCAGTGTTTTCCTGTAGCTCCCATACAGGACACATTCCAGGCCACAGGTGAAAACATCCGTACAACCCTTTGTTTTTCAATTCCTTGACATTGCTGTAAAAAATGAAAAGAGATAATTGCTAGAACCCTCAAAAATTCACTATTAACCTACAAAAAAGAAATTCAGTTCTGGAAGCACTAAATCAATAAAAAAAGCTCCTAGGTGGAGCACAGGAAAAAAAAATGCAGAGCTCTGAAGACCAATAGGTAATGAAGGAACACTTGCATTTTAGTCAGGGTAGACCAAAGAAACTGCTTTTCAAGACAGAGACTTTCACAGACTTTACTCCATTCTGCTGGTATGCAGAGAATGTTGGTAGAAAGCCACCCAAAGTGGCTCATCCTCAAAATCTTCAAGATGCTTTCAATCAGATCTGGATACTGAAGCCATCTCTGCCTGAATGTTAAAAAGTGGCAAGGGAAAATTCTCCTATCCATTCCTGGCCATTTAGTAATCAAGCTTATCTCATAGCTAACAACTTCTTTTCCATTCTTTACTACATCCTAAACTTGTTACATTGCTTCAATTCCTATTTTCACTCTTTTTACATCTTCTGATTTGTTGGTTCCTAGACCTGCAAATTCCCTTCTCCAGTTATCGTTTTCTCAGAAATTGCTTTTCCTTCAAACATTTCTCACTCTTTCTCCTATAAACAGTTGTGCTGTATTTCATCATCTAGGCATGATTTAGACTGGAGGCTCTACAATGCAAAGAACAGGTCTTACTTATGTTTGTGAAACCTTGTCTAACTTTATGCTACTATATAAATGTTTAATAGGCACTAATGCATTTGCTGGAACAAGCTGTGTGCTAATACTCAGTGAGACTGTTTGGTTACAATCCTTCCTGACTGCCAGAAGCTTCTGGAATTAAAAAAAATGCACTTGTTTGGTGACACTGCAGTTTCAATACTAAAGGATTCAACAGCTGAAGTGGTCTAACAAAACATCATAGCATTGGAAATGGCCTATCTACTCTTTCCATGTTTGAATCAGGAGAGAGTTTGGGAGCTCAGCACTATGGATGTGGGGGCTGCACTCAGCTACAACCACTGCACCTCATTTCCTTTATGTTATCTACCTCCAGACCCCCACATTAACAGAATTTTAAACAAATCTTTCAAATCTGAGTTTTCTCTTTATTGTTGGCTGAAGAGTCTAGAATGGTTCTGTCCATTTTTCAGATCACTCTTGGCATGATTTTTCTCTGGGTTCGAGTTCATCATGTCCCACGTAGAATTAATTATGAAATAGAAACCCCAGTGGCAGATCAGATGCATAGCTTTAATTTCAGGGATCAGATAGGAGCTGTGTGATTCATCACTGACACCACACAAGCAGTGAATGCTCAAGCAAATAGGAAAGGTATGATGTCTTGGCCTCAGGGCCAATGAATAAAATATGGTGATGCTAATGGAGAAAATACACCAGGGCAGCAAGAGTGTCAGGCCTTCATGTCATCCAGCCTCAGGTTAACACTCATGGAGACAAACAAACCATACCACAAATTTTCACAACCTGTACGAAGAGAAATCTTTGGAGTTTGTTCTCTCTCTGTCAGGTTGCTCCTAATGATGAAGCTGGTGATGACAATTCTTATCCCATAATCTCAACAACCTGTGCACTGTTGACATGAAATCCAGGGGTATAAAGAATGACTGTTGTGGCATGTTCATAGGGTCTCTGAAACAAGGAGTACTGGATGGCACCCATTCAGCCATCCACCTCCAACACTGTGTTCTAGAGTCAGAAACTCTTTCCTATTAATTTTAATACAGTTTCTTTAACCGCAATCACCACTTCAGCCATTTAAAAATATATTGGACCAAGCAGTACACAAATATATTGCAAGGAACACTGCTATATCAGCGTAGCAGTAAAACAGATGAGTCAATAACTCTCTTTTCTCCCATTTTCAGGATCATGCATGACAAGATTTCAGTACTAGTCAAAATTTATTTGCCTGCAACCAACACAATTTTCAGAGCTCAGATTTGGTGTGAATTGGTATATCTCTGGCGGAAAATGTGTGCAACATTTATCAAGTGAGAAGTATTACAGTTCTGATGGGGGGGCAGGTTGGGGCAAGGCTGCTTAGTGCACGCAAGTTAGGGACGAAGAATTTCAGAGAGATCAGAACAGAAACACTTCAGTAAATCTGCTTCTTTATGACTGGAAGCCGAACCCTTTACAGAAATTCCCACTTAGTTGCAATTGTTCAGCTCTCGACAAAAAAACCTCACCTGAACCTGGCCACAGCTTTCTACCTATTGTAACTGCTATATGGAACATTTCCTCTGAAGATGAAACCATTTTAATGAACTTTTCATCTCATCAAATATCAGAGCTCACATGTGAGAGGATCTTCATGTGAAAGCTGTGTTCCACAAGGCCAAACTACTTAGTAGAATTAGACTAAAATGGGGATGGGACCTTTACGTGGGCTAAGTTAAAATGACACTCTTTTTCTATCTGCAGAGACCAGAAGGGAAAAACCAAACCAAACACTTTTAAGCAGAAGAAAGTAAACCTCATGGTGAAGTCCTCATTGTTTGAGCAACATTATTTTCAAATTAAAACAACTGTTGTATCACCAGCTGGACAAGTGGTACAATGTCTTCGTACTTAATGAAAACTAATTTGAAGCAGAGGAGAAGGCAGAGATCTGTTTATTGATTTATTTTGCCTCTAAAGAACACAGTTTCGGATACCCAAAACAAATAATCAAAAGAATAGCTAACTGAGCAACTAATCTTACATGACCAATTCAGAGCTTACAGCTTGTAGGAACTGCAGAGCTGTTGCTGAGGGTATAACCCCCTCCCCACAATGGTTTTGTCAAGGAATGCAGACCTAATTCACAAAAATACATTTCTGTAGAGACCATAAAACTTCTTTCTGCTTTGTCTCTAGTTCCTTTAAAATGTAGAAAGCTCTGACTCAGATATAACTAGAATAATTTGCATTCATTCTAGTACTGAAGAGATTTATGATACTGTGTATACTCACAGAAGAGTCACATCTTCAAAAGGTTTCAAGGATGAACTGCTAAGCCTCAAGGACTAAAAAGCTCCTTAAACTGGGGTCAAGTTAGGCATATAGATTAAAAAATAATAAATAAATTCATTTGGAGACTCTTCTGGTTTCAGCTGGGATAGTCCATTTTCTTCCTAGTAGCTGGTACAGTGCTCTGGTTTGGATTTAGCATGAGAATAATGTTGATAACACACTGATGTTTTAGCTGTTCCTGAGCAGTGCTTACATTAAGTCAAGAACTTCTCAACTTCTCATGCTGCCCTGCCAGTGGAGGCTGGGAGTGCACAAGAAGCTGGGAGGGGATAAAGCAAGGTCAGCTTGGCCAAAGGGATGTTCCATACCATATGACATCCTGTTGAACAGAAGAACTGGGGGGAGTTGGCCAGGAGTGCAGATTGCTGCTTGGGGACTAGCTGGGATGGGTCAGTGGGTGATGAGCAATTGTGTTGAGCATCACTTGTTTTGTATACTCTTTTATCATTATTATTATTTTCCCTTCCTTTTTTGTCCTATTAAACTGTATTTATCTCAATCCATGAGTTTTACCTTTTTTCCAGTTCTCTCCTCATCCCACTGGGGGAGAATGAGCAATGGCTGTGTAGTGTTTAGCTGCCTACTGGATTAAACCACAACAGAGACAAAGGCCTATTGTATATGACTTTTCCAGGAAAACCCATGGGTGGCTGAGAATGACTTGGGAAAACTTTGCATAAATTATTTCTGAATCATTCTCAGTTCTTTCTTCCACACAGAAAAGAGGGTCTATGGTGGGAGAAAAGCATTGGTGAGTTCACACAGGGTCAGAGAATATCTGGCTTTCCAAATGCAGAACTAGAAAATGTGATGGTTCTTGGGACACTGAAAAGGAAAATCAGCCCATGGCTCATTGAGAGCCTGGGGTACCATCAGCTCCAGCTACAAGGGGGTGGAAGTACATTTAGAAAATACAGTGGGAAGTATCAACTGCAGCAGTCAAAACTTATGTGGCGTGATAGTTCAAAGGAACCATTTCCTGGCCTCTCCTCAAAAGCAAGAAAAAGAAAAAAAAAACCCACAAAAAATGAGTCCCACTGTTCCTCATCATACATTGCTTTCTCTGCTACCAGGCAGACACTGTTAAGCTGACATGTAGAGTTCAGTAGAAAACACAGAATTTTACTCAGTAATTTTGCAGCATCCTACAAAATTATATAGAAATTAATCACTAGGCTCCACAGCTCTTTGCCTTGGTTCAGAAAAAAAAACATAGAAATATCATGCTGTATTATGGGCTTTTACAGTAACTTCTATAGAAAAACACTATTCTTTATTCTTAACTCTGCAATCATATGTTAACAATTATCACCACAAAAGCTATTTCAGCTCTTCCAAGTTATACAACAAGCTAGACAGCAGGGACAGCTTTGAATTTTTGAACATCAGGTTCTTATTTACTACGTTATCCTATTTTTAGGTCAAAATTTTACACATCTGCTGAAAGCACTTCCTCTATGTCAGGCAATTCTAGGAGGAGCAGTACAACCTTGATTTAGTGCTTAACTAGAAAACAAGACCTTCCCACAGAGCATTAGGAAGACTCAAAGGCTCAGCAAGGGAAGGACACAGTTCTTCTGCTATGCCATGTTATTTATTCAGGAGTGATAACTGAGTTAGGGTGTAACCCTGGGGAATCATATTAATTAACAGACACTGGCCATGATTCTGAAGTCTATGTAGACCTGCTCTTAAATAGCTCTGTTCATGTTCAGAAACAAAGTGTTTATCCGTTGCTGGGCAGCCCAATCTTGAACATCACTTGCAACAGGCAGTACAAGCAGGACGGCCATCGTTATACGCATTAACCTGAATTCTCAAGCTTAGTCCTGATTTAATGCAAATTTCTGAGGAAGACCTTTGTATTTGTATTGTGCTTAAAACACTGCATTCAAAATTCAAGAGAGTAATCTTCTGCCAATAGCTTTGAAATTCACCTTTCTGAAAGTTTTCTTACTGCATTTGAGATGAATACTGGGGAGAGCAACAGTGCATAAAGTACATCGTACCTTTGGCAGAGCTTGGAGAAAAAGAAACCACAGCTCTACAGGTATGTTCTGACCTCCTCCTGGAAAAGAAAAAAAAACAGTGTTATAGAATATAATAATCTAATGCAGCTGTTAGAAAAATGAACTATAAAATGTTCTGTCAGTCTATAATAAAAGAGACCACTATCCTGGTGTCTGCTAGAAAATTTGACAATTATTTGTAGCCCATCTACTTCAACTAGTATTGTTATCTTTTAAAGCTGAGAGTCACCATTTACTCATGAATCAGCTTTTATGAGGGAAGAGCATCTATGTCTATATGAAACCCAAGGCAACATCACCTGTGTTTATTATTCTGTAAAGAGAAACAAACTTCCTGCAACACCCACTTTTAGCTGATAAAATCCAGAGAACTGAATGTGCTGCTGTTAGCACTTGGAGAGAGGAATAAGTTTTGATCTAATACATTAGACACAGTCTTGCTTGGTGACAAGTAAGTACTAAATTCCATAACAGGTTAATATAGAGCCAAACAGAAAATACTGTATGCACCTCATATAAAGTAACTTCTACCCATCACTGAAATTTTTCAAGAGTATTCTAAACAGTCTAAAAATACCATGGAAGTTGGTAAAGAGTTAAATTCTCCTAGTTTGTCACATAAATGACAGCTTGATTGATATATACAAATGTTCTAACACTATTCTTACTATGTTGTGTTTAATACAAAGTTACATGTGAGTTGGGATTAGGACACAGAAATCTGCTTTACAACTTTGGTCATCACTATTTAGTCAGGTGTCCTCCTACTTGCCATGGACATAGCCTGTTGATACCTATACGTAGGGATACAGTGGGTGTGTCACAGAGTCAGTTCTCTCCTGTGGACATTATGCTGTTGCTTCTCCATCTTGCAGTCTCTCAGCAAAGTGCCTCCTCCTGCCTGAACAAGTTGGCCTTCACCTGTCTCTTCCTGCAGGTCTCCCTAAGAATCAACTGGGAGCAAAGCTGCCCAGAAAGACAGATCTGCAAAAGTTGTTTAGAGTATTTCAGTGAGATCTAAGCCCTGTAGATCTGGTTTCAGGATCTCTGCTCAAGGTTGAATCTAGAGTTTTCTCACCTCATTAAGGCTATATAGTGGGAACTCACCTGTCAACCTCACCACCTGCAACAGGCACTTCTCTACATGTTTTCAATAGAGGGTGATAACAGCTGGGAAATTCATTCTCTGCTGCTGCCACCAAGAACAAATTATTAGAAATACCAGTTAACAGCAGAATTCAACTCTTTGAGTCCAGTGTGAATGACAAAAGCAGGGCCCATGCTCTAAGCTCTCTTTCGTCCTGTGCTACAGAGCCTCAGGACAGGTAAAGCTCACAGTTTTGCATCATCATTGTATTTGGAGAAAGGAACATTTACACCTTCTATATACTCCCAGTGAAAAGCTGTCTGTTCTCAATAAAGAAGACAGTATTTTCCAAAACAGAAGAGTTTCTCCCAGCTTCTTTGTTTGGTTCTCAAACAGTAGATCAGTAGGTACCTCTGGATAGGGAAAAGATAACAGCTTCTCCCCAGTGGGAAGGTCACAATAGGATGAGAAGTATTCATTCAGCTGGATATATCACATCCAAATTTCCCTTTCCCATTCTGGAAGTTTTATGTGTGAGTCTGGACAGCCATAGTCCTGAAGCAAGAAGGAAAAAAACAACTCTCCAACACACTTTCTGTCACCAGGAAGGGTTCCTGCCTACACTGGCAGGTAACCCCTCATATCAAATATTAGTCTATCATCCTGTGCTGGAGAAGCTCTTCTGGGGAGCTGTTCTACACTAGATACACAGCACACCACTGTTGTTTTATCCTACTGTTCCTTTCTCAGTCACAAGATTTATGCACGTGTTGGTATGTTCTTGTGGGTACAGCAGTCAATGAGGAATCTTTCCCTTCCCAAAGTGTTGCTGTGGGGAGTAAGTAAAATTTCCATCAACTTTCCCACCTCTTCCTCCCTCTCAGAAAGCAACCCACCTCACCAGTTACTTAAACCCAGAAGTAAGAACTAGGGCTCTAGGAACACTCCATCCCTCTTCACCCCATCTCCTTAGATTCTGAGCCTAATTTTCCTCATGAGTCAATAGATCAAGCCCAACACACTGGATAGCACAACCCAGGACCATGCTGTAACACTGTTGGGTACACCAATCAGGTATCATGTGATACCATTGATAATCTAAAGACCCTTTCACCAGCAGAGACATTTGTGCCTGCATGCCTAACCCAGCTGCCTGTCTTTCTGTGGCATTCAGCTCTTGATTTCTCACTTACTGTCTGCAAAGCAGGAAGAGTAACACTATTCTACACAATTTGGGCACTAGGATGTGCTGACATCCCTGTAGAGGAATTCTAATAAAGAAAAAAGAAAGGCACACTAGCAATGGCACAGCTGTATCTCCCCTTTATTGTCCTATACTCACTCTAGATCAAATCCCCTATCTTTTAGCCATGGGACCAACCAAAGCCACTTTGACTTTCTCATGCTCTAATTCTGGTGCTGTTATACAAAACACAGAGATTATTATTTTCCCCTGTATTAATTTATGAGGGGCAAATGCTGACTACAGGCTGCCTGTAATGTGTCAAACTTGGATTGCTTACCTGCACAAAAGCTTTTTGATTCAAATTGTGCCCTACCTTCAGCCACACTTCACAAATAAATGCCTCTGAAAATAGAAGTGAAACAACAACAAAAAAAGTCAGACCTCTTTTTAAAAAAAAGTCCTGGATGTTTCTGGCTAGAATATAGAGTGAAAGGCTGAGAACAGTGAGAGAGATACATGTCATATACCTTGATGCCAGCAACATTGCTCAAGGAAAATCATGGACTTTCCATACACCACAGGACAGTAAAATGCATAAGTATAGTGGAGCAAACTTTATTACAAATAGCAGGAATAGTATATGTCGCCATTGGATAACTAACTCTGACATGAATCATTCTTATCTACTGTTAATTCAGAGTGCCACAAGACTGCTGTTTCCATTGGTTTGCACTGGAGGAGAAATTCTTTGAGAGTCCAATTAAGTTCAATCACTAACACGTGCTTCCTACAGATATCCCTGAGGATCAGACACACATTGCAACTACATTCCTAATAGCCAGAAAGGCAGTAACAGCAAAATGAAATTCTGCTTTTAAACTGCTGATTTATAGCTTGAAGAAACAGTATCCAGGATGCCACTCGCTCCCTGAAAAATGGTCTGGTGAGGGCAAAATATGCACAGATTTCCTTTTTGGCAAGGACAACGGTCTAGCTTTTGCTTAGGTGGCAGCCACATGGCTTCCAAACAGCTTGAGCAAGATGACAGTACAGTATCTGAACTGTTAACTTTTAAATTAGAGTAGTATGCAAAATGTACAGAACACATGTTCTGATCAAGGTACTATTTTAGGCATCAAGTAAATTTTCTACATGACATACAAGTGTGAAATGTTTGGATATCCAGGTAGGAGCAGCAAAAGTATATATCTTAGATACAATCAATAAACATACCACTATATTGGAAGTTGCTGGAGGTAGAAGGAGATATTTTGGTGCAACCTTCCCTGCATCTCATGCAGAAATAACATTCACAACTATTCCACTTCATTGCCTCCTCCTAAACTGCCCTTTGCAGTACTTTTTAATTACTGTTCACCATGAGCTCTTTGCTTTTTACTTGTGCTCTGTTCAACCTCCCAGCTGATACACTCCTACCAAACCTGTTAAGCATTTAAGCAGAAACAAGTTAGAAGACCTGGTAGAGCGAACCTATTGGACAAATCTGGACAGACTCGTCTATGCAAAATCCAGGATGAAGTTTAAACGGACGTGTTTTGCACCCTAATATGAGCTATTCTGTGACAGAAAAGGTAAGAACATTTCCCTGTTCTTTGATTTTGATGGAATTAATATTGTCCTGAATTTACGGCATTGACTGTCAACTGCTGAATGCCTGCCCCTCTCTAACCGCATCAGATCTTCAGATGGACGACATGTCTTCTAGCCCCTTGCCCCTTCCTTCCCTAGAGCACATGGCTCAACAACATGGAGGCAGGACTTCATCAGTGCTGACTCACAGAGTGCCAAAGACAACGTGGGGATCAGCCAGGCTGGTGGGCTGCAGAGATCGGTGCCAGGCTGTTCAAAACTTCACTCTTCATCGCAGCTGCATGCCAGGCTTTTTGACCAAGGGGGATCATTCAACTGTAGCATTATTACTAAACAGCTCACTCGTGAATATCTCAGGCAAAGTGTTATGACCCATGGGAACACAGGTTCTTCCAAAATGACCTCCTGTCTTGTGAAGTAGGGCCACTGAGCTCCAGAGAACTTGGTACTATCCTGTACTATTTTGAGCACTGCGAAGGCATTTCAAGCTCAAGGTTTTACACAGATTCTGGAATGGCTATACTTTTTAACCATTCCAAGGAAAGGCTACAGTGAGATTCCTGGAATAAGCACTAAAACCTTCTGGAGCTGAACTCTGTAGCTCAAGCATGCTGACAAACAGGATCCACATTAAAAAAGAAAAGTATCAGTGCTCACACTATACAGAAACATATGTTTATTAGAAAACAAAGAGCACATATATCCATCCTTCTGCCCACAAGAGTCTAACCCAGTGTCAATTCTTGCCTGCAAAAATTATTCCGGCACATCAAAGGATGGCTGCTGTGCCAGTTGAAATAACATGAAGGCTGTCATTTTCCACACACCTCCTCTGGAGGAGAAGCATGCCCAGTTCTGCAGTGTACATGATACATCACAGAGTCAGCATCCACGTCTGTAAAACCTGAGTGTGGGGGAGAAGGCAGGAAGGAGAAGGAACAGAACCAAGTGTCACCACCTCTGCCATTTTGGAGCATTTGTCCCTTTTCATCACAAATGAAAGTAGTCCCTGTGCAAGGTACTGATTTTTAACTCATGTATACAATGAAATGAAATAATTCTTCCCAGCTTAGTCACTGACTTTCCAAGCCTTTTTAAACAAACAGCAAGGAGCACAGCAGCGTTGCTGTTGAAAGGTCTTATAACAAACATGTCTTTTGAAAAAAGCAATACAAAGAATAGAAGATTGCAAAAGGAAGCTGATGATGAAGGGACACGTTTTTCCCCCCTGCAGCCTTGTGAGGACTGTAATCCTAGCAACCAGAGTTGTTCAAAAGCATGTGTAGGATGATAAGGGAAAGAAAGGGTAGTGTTGTTTATAGTCCATAGACATAGAGACTGCAGCAGGAGCCAAATGAAGAAAATAACTTCTGTGCATGAACGGAAAAGTGAAAGGAAATGGGTAGGTAAGGACAATTGTAGGATTTGTATAGTACAGAAGAGAATCCCTTCCATGTAGGATGCAATTTCTTCCATGGAAAAGATGTTTCATCCACGGAGCTGGATGACATAATGCCTCTGAAATAGTAACCTTTGTTATCTGTGGTTCTGGTACTAGATGGGTTGCAGTTCTTACAATTAGCAATTTATCAGCTAAAAAGTCAAAACATTCTTTGCATCAATCTATTTAGTCTTACACCATATTTATGAGATGGATATCAACAAAGACTGAGAGAAATGTCTGGTGTGAATCATAAATACTTTAAAAGGTTCTCAAGGTATAAATACTCAACACTTTCTGAAAATAAACTTCCTGGAATAAGCTCCTGGGTCACTTCATATCAGTAAACCCTTCTGATATCCTAGCGACTTTCCCTCTTTTATAGCTAACAAAATGGAGATGCACAGAGGCACCAGACAGCTTTTTTAAAGAAATTTTATTCACAAGACTAAAAGAAGGCAGTCATTTTTTCATCAGTTGTCAAGCATTTCAGATCTCACTAGGAAAATTACATTCCACCTGCAGAATGCTATAGAACAGTCTGAAAACCTATTAAAAGGCATCTAATAAATCCCACAGGATTTCAAACGAATGCCTACAAAAACACCAGTGCATTCATCTAGAGCCCACACAAGCTTCTCTGTGGACAGATTATGGAAGGTGGTCTGCTTGTTGACCTGCTTAAGTATGACATTAATTAGTCAGTCCGTAAGTGTGAAAACACTTTCCTAACTGAATCGCGTCAGGACCAGAAATACATGCAGAGCCCACATTTTTTGACTAATGGCATTATTTTACCACAGTTACTTCTATGTGGACTCCTTCTCTACGGCACCAGGTGAGTTGAACCAGGCTGTCACTTACCCATGGTTCTTACTCACGGTTTTCAGTGGACTGCTTCAAGGATGCTCATGGTTTTCAATGGGCTTAAGTCAGGTAGGCAGGGATCTGTCGCTAACAAAAAGTCCTAAAGGGTCCATACATAGAAAAGTGTTGAAAAACAATTATTTATACTACAGTATATTAATTATTGCCCTGAAAGTAATTTCATTAAGCCTCTTTACATAATCAAAATACATCAGTATTTGGTGCTATCAGAACAACACTTAAATCATCTTGAATTGTAAGTCGCAGCAAGGCAAAAATACACCAAAATAGAATGAAAAAGGATCCCCGGGATTTGATGGAGCTGTGACAAGCATCCAAAAGAAACACATTTCACCACTAAACTTTTTCATGTTATTTCCAACTGATTTTTGACACTGGAATTGGCTTTTAATAGATGTAGAGGAGATAAATGTCTCATTACCAAAAATAAATCTGTCTGTTAAGGATGACAGAGAGAGGCAGAAGCACTGCACTGCCTATTATGGTATTGAGCAACAGATTTCACTCCCTCTGCTATATGCCTATTAATTACAAATCTGACAAGCTCTTCCAAGTAATTTCTGAGCTTCTCTTGTCCTCTCTTTAATTCCTCCATAATTCTTTGTATATATAAACATTTCAGGCCTGGAAAGAAGTGAGGTATGCACATAATTTACCACAGAGCTCTTTTTCTATTCAAATACAAATATCAGTAAGGAAACAATAACAGACAAAAGGGGAATAAGGCAAGAAATTAATGCAATGAAACAAATGTGCCTGCAATTCCCCGTCCAGTCACCAGATGAAGCTGCTTAAAACACCAGCACCAACACATTTGTCTGTCTTTTTGACCAGAGATCTCGTACGTCCATGCCAGAACTAGATGCATAGCTCTCAGTAAGCTAAATCACTTTGCATTACAGCCTCTGTTTCATGAACATACAAGACACTACTTTAATAGGAAATGGAAGCTTGCTTTAGCAGTAAGTGCACGACATGCAGCCATAACACAGAGAGGCCTTTGTTTTCTCTGCAATGTGTTGCCTTTGCAAAATTCCCTCCCCATGGTCAGGCAGAGTAGCCATTTTATTTTTGCAACTGACGTAACATGGACAGACATCTCATGCTGTAAAACACATATACATGTGCTCTTATAGATAGCCATACAGATTATTGCCTTTTCTTGTTCTCCTTTTATGAGATAAAAATCACCCCAAAAAGCAAAACTGCACACTGGAGCATTCAGATGAGTTTCTTTCAGACCATTGTTACACTTAAAATCAAACAGCCTGGAAAAAAATTTCACTGGGGCATTGCTGCTTATGAGGTTCAAAGTCAAAACAGAAGCACAGAATTTCCACTGTATCATACAGAAAATATGCTCCTATGTTTTATTTCACTATTCATCTTCCTTCTAAAGCAAACACAGTTGAAGCAATTCTTCATGGCATGCAGAAGGGCTAGACAGCCTAATAGGTCTCTTCCACCACTAAGCAATTCATGCCTTGCATGGCTTGTTTTTATTGACTTATCTTACTGGCTGTTTGTGGGCAGAAGCACGTGCCTCATGCAAATGCCAAGACCTCTCTTGCTGTGGGATGCTATTGTGCAAATGCAAACAATCAGAATTAAAACCCAAACCACCATTTTATTTCTGAAGGATTAATTCTGTTATCTTCGTGCAGTTTTTACATAGACAGGGGGAAGCTTCATCAATATCACCTCACAAGCATTATATTAAACAATCTAGTCCTTCCAGCTCAGGGTCAGAGGCTTTACTGCTCCTGCTTCACCACAGCTGATATCTGAGCTGCTCTGCAAAGATTAGAGCTTTAACACCTTAAGCAGGGATTCCCAGAGCATTGAGGCAGAAGTCTTGATACCTGAGAGAACTAGCAAGACAGAATAAATATGTGTTCTGAATACATCAAACTGTTACAAGTGAAAGACTCCTCTTCATCAAAACCATTTATTTTGAGCACCTTTTTATCTCACCAGAGACTGGTGGTGACATTTCAAGTCAGCAGGAGAAAATGTTGCATTTGCAACCTTAGTTAATTAGGTCCTCAGCTCACACAAATGGGGGCGGCTGTGTGTCTTTATAATCCAAGTGGAACCAGAATTCTGAGTATACCTTGAGGAACTATTGTAGCATCATTATCAAATCACAACATTTATTAACATCATCTTTTTGACTAAAAGAGCAAGCAGTGAAACTTCCATTTCCAAGCCAAAGAATAGAGAAAGAAAAAAAAATCAACCTTTTACCTTGAAAACACTTATTATAAGTTCCAGCACTATTTTACCACACAAGATTCTTCCCCCAAGTCTTTCACTGTTTCTATTAACCACGTTAAAATGTCCGAGCAAACAGCAGTTTTAAAAGTTCAGCAGCAAAACTTAATTACAGGAAAGAAAAGCCTGCTTTCACTGCTTGGAAATGTTCCTGATTTTTTCAGTGGCAACATTCAGTAGTACATGTTAATATTTAACTCTGTGTTTTTCCAGTATTACACCAGTCTTCCTCCAGGGATACAGAGGAAGACAGTGGCATAGCTGAACTGTTACTCTTCTTTAAAAGCAAGAGAAGTGACCACCACAGAAAAGCGAAAACAGTAACAGAAAGAGGAGAAACATTTCTGAAAAGACACTTTCTGTACCGCACCTCACAAGAACATTTTAATGAGCTAGCAATTCACACAGACAGTAAGTGATGAAAAAATGTAAATAAAAAACAACTGTTTGGAGAGCAGGAGTATTGCTTTACTTGGTCACTTAGTCTTTCTGAAAGTGCAACAGGTCAATCTCAAGAAAACCTTCAATGTTGGCCAGTGAACCTGTTCTTTCCCATGGCGTTGCTGCTCCAGCTGCCAGGGCAAACATAAGAAGCTTGGTCGGCAACCCCACTGCAAGGCATGCTTACTGTCTAGTTTTCTCTAATCTTGTATGAGATCCTTCTTCCTTCCGCCTGACCATCTCCTTGCTTTTTGAGTTAGCTAGGAACAAGACTTTCAAATTAAATGCTGAAAGATATATGCCCACACTTACAGTGAGACATAAGGAGGAAACAACTGGGTGTTCAGAGATGGTAGCATCTGTTGTCCTCTGGTGAAAATACAACCCACATAGAATCATAGAGTAATTCAGGTTGGAAAAGATCTCTAGGATCATCAAGTCCAACCTTTGTCCAACATCTCCCTGACCCCTAGACCATGTCCTGAAGCGACACATCTATGCGTTTTTTGAACTCCTCCAGGGA
>VYZX01035747.1:0-11674 GCA_013401335.1 Brachypteracias leptosomus
CCCCCATACCTCTTTTGTCTTTGTGTCTCCATGGGGTTTTAGTTGCTTCTTCACTGCGGGCAGCAGGCTGCCACCAACTTCATTTTTTTAGGCCTCTCTGTCAGGTTGCTTTTCCTTGGGTGGAATTCAGGTTTGCCTGAAGGAGCAGATTTAATGTAGCAGATGCACCTTGGAAAGTGTGGTGGGTAGGTAGAACGCGATTCAGTATTCCCTGAGCTTCTCCATCTGTCTGATCAAGTGAAACAGGCAAGAAGGATTGATTACTCTTGTCAATCTTCATTAGTATAAGATAAAATATGGCACCAAATTGCCCTCAGCTGGTGAATCAGACTGCCTTCCTGCCCTAGACTTTTCTCTTTCCTGGCCATTTAGATGAGGCCTATGTCTGAAGTTATCATAGACAATAAAACTGGGAGGGATGGTGAGAGACCATCTAGCTCTGCAAAGTTAGCCTTTCCCCTACATTCTGCAGATAAAACTTGGCCGAGATCGCTCTGTCATAGGATTGTTATCCTCATTAGGAGAAAGTGTTAGCAGCATGCTCCCGTCCCTGGTGGGCAGACATGACATGGTCCAAATATGAGGTGAGTTTCAATATGGAGGATTAATCGCAGGAGTGATAGACCATGTCTGAAAAAGCTGTGTTTAATAGAGTTGGAAAATCTGGCTCATCTAACCTTGTTTGTAAAACATCCGCAGTGATTCATATAGAATATAATATGGCTCAACTGTACAGAAGTGTCTTTGACAGAGCATTTATTCTAAATGCTTCTTGGAGTATGTTGAGCAATAAAAGCACAGTCTTAAATAACAATGGGGAAAAGAGAAAGAAAAAGCTGTCAAACGCAAGGAGGAACATGTATTCAGAGGAGGTTTGAGAAGCACTTTGGCAGAAAGAAGAAAGTCAACATGGCACAGGGAAGAGCCGTAAACACTGTAACTGACTGGAGCTGGAAATTTGGCTAAAATCAACAAAAATGCATGTGTCTAAAAGTACAGAAAACTGGACAAACCAAGAAATCTCTACCAAAACAGCTGATGTACTCTTCCGACAAAGTAACGCTCCTCTCAGGGAAGCAAGCACTTTCCTCAGCAATTTTCATTTATTTGGAGGTATCATCTTCCCATTAAAAGTATTTCAACTGGGCATTGTGAAACTATTCATTTATTGGCTGTTTTCAAGCCCTTGAGAAGAAAGAAAGATACAGTAGTGTGAGAGATGTCCAAGAATAGTTTCTGCTCTTTATGGTCTTGGGATACGTCTATACACGTCATCACAGACTTGAAATAACATGATGGGGCAGGAAACTTGAAGCAGAGCCACTGCTTAATGTTGATTTATTTGCAATATGGGGCACTTCCGTGCACGCATTGCCCTGCCTTGGCAGCAGTGTCCCTTGTTAATGACATCTTCCCTAAAATTGTTGGTCCCTGGGGGAGACGTACAGGAAAGCAAATGGACTTTGACTGCTGCCTAGAACAATGCATATGCTCTCACTTGAATTATCCTACACTTGGTAGCTTCTTTTCCCAGCTCCAGACCAGGGTGTTGGGCAGGTTGGTTCCTTTGTCTGGACTAGTACCCTAATACCAGTGGGGTCTGTTCTGAGCACTGGACGTACAAAACTTTATTAAAGGGTATATACTATTGTGCATGAGTACTGGATTGAGTTGAGAGAGAGCATATGGTTGTACTCCATAAAGATTAGATGCTTTGTGTGTTTTCCTGTGGTGTGATGATCCAGGCAGATCAGCCAATCTTAGATGAGAAGACAGAAAGGAAAATAAATGGCATGGTAAAGGAATCCAGAGTTGCCACTAAATTGCATTGCTCAAGGTGCAGAAACAGTAGAAGATTATAGAAATTTTAAATAAAGATAATTTAAGTATATTCACAGGAAACAACTTGCTGCCTTTAGAAAAAAAAACCTCCCAGGCTTGCACATCAGGGATTGTGTTTTCATTGTCCTGCAGCTGGGGCTGTAGCCATCAGAAGTCCTTGGGGCTCCCCCTTAGAAATGAGGAGGCTGCTGCAAGCCACTTTGTCTCCTTTATAGAATAGCTTGTATTTTGATTTCTGGGCGAGGTGCAAAAGACAGTCTAGTTAATTGTTGTGATGTTTGGGTTATCTTGCTGTAAATGGAAATCTTAAGGAACCTTATTATTTTGCTCTTCTCTTTCCTTTATAAAAGATGAAGTGAAAACATTTGAAACAGTCAGAAAGGTCCTGAAGAGGAACCCTTTGGGGATAGTGGCTGTACTAATCACATGTATATATAGAACAAAGTTTGAGCTGCTTGAAAGCAGAAATTTTTTTATAGATTATAGAGATGCAGGTGTTTTCATTGTGATTTTGTGGAGCCATCCATGAAGCAAGAGGTGTTTCTCACCTCTGCTGAAACCCAAAAGAAACATTTCTGCTTTACTTCCAAATAAGCTGTATAAGGGAGTAAAGACCACTGCATTGCATTCTGGCACTGAAAATCAAAAAATTGGATAGTGTTCAGGGAAGATCAGCTGGACTCTAATGTAGAGGTTGGTGGGGGTGGACAGCACATGGAAAAAATGCAAGGATTGGACAAAACTGAAGCAGCTGCATGCTTATGTTTTGGCCAAGGGAATTCACAAAAGGATTGTTGTGGACAGATTGTGTGCAGAAGGATGAAGAGGAACTATTTGAGCTGGCATATAGGAACGTTTGGAGATCTATCATATTGAAACTGAGGGTGATTTTGGCTGAATATCAACAATGTCTTGACAGTAATTTGCAGGACAGTCTTTCTCAGGTTAAATCAGAAGCTCCATTATTTGAAATGATGGAAGTAACTTTAGCAAAACACTCGTGCTGTGTCCTACTTACTACCACTGCTGCCTTGCCAAAAAAGCAAATATTAGTTTTCTTTAAAATCTCTGTTCCTAGAACAGAATAATTATTATTACTATTATTGAAGTGATTAGTAGTCTGATCTTTATTGTTCCATAATAATGGAGTAGTGGTAACATGAATAGATGGAGTTGTCCGATAATGACGTTTAAGCTCTGCCATCCATTTCAGTTTCAGAAAGGGCAAGAGAATACCTTTGTAGAAAATAACCAGTACTGCTCCTGTGCACCAGAAAACCCTTGGAAAGAGTGAAGCAGGACAAAGACCAAAGCTGTTCATGCTTTCAGTTACATACAGGCTGGGTAAAGCCAGACGATTTTTGGCTTCCTCTGTCCAAACTGCTAAGCATGGGTTGTGGAATGACTGCTCTTTAAGCCGACCAAAATTAATACCTAGAGTCTCACATTTCTGTTGTCTAGTGACAAGCACAAATTTGAGCCGAGTTCTCCCTTTCTTAAGGTACTGGGGAAAAGTAAAGTGAGACCTTGGCAAGCTAGAAGAGATAGCCAAGACATGGAGCGGTTTAATGGCTCCAGAATCAATGAACTGGCAAAGAAAAGTTCATATAAAGTACATTTAGCTGGTGTGGAGTTATTTGGGAGCTCTCACTGGCTGTGTTTCTGAAATCCCCTAGCTGCCTGGTGGCCCAATGTTGACCTTCCTGAGCCTCTTCCAGAATCCCACCAGCTGACTATTGAAAACACCTTCTTTAAGGCTCGATTCCTTTCTGTAAAAGAAACGCTGTTGTACTCATCGTGCAGAACAATGCCATAAACATTTGAGAACTTATCCTCACAGTGGCTTCATTTGTTTATTTTGTTGCCTGAGAGAAAGTGTCCCAAATCTGTTTGCCTGACAACCTTCAACAGCATTCATATTTGCTTCTTATTTTGCTGGCTGTCCTCCTTGTCCCCAAATAAAGGCATTGGAAAGTGAATGGCTGAATCAGTATCTCATTGCTTTGCCCTGAGATAAGAAAGGCAACTTTTTTTTCTGTGGGGCTTCTGCCAACTGGCTGTCCCTGCCCCTTTCTGTCTTCAGAAAGCAGAGCTGCATGCTTGGGGTGGAGAGAGAGGAGGGTATGGGAGAAAGTTTCCCCTTAGATGGATTCCAGTGACTTGAGCAGATGAAGGGCCACAGCTGCTTCACATTTAATTGGAAACAGCCAAATTGCAAGATCAATCCCGGAAGCACCTGTGTCCATGATGACTCTATTGTTACTGGGTTCTCAGAATCAGCTCTGACCTTGTGCCACGTGCCAAGCCTTGACGTACTGCACACACCCTTCTCCTGGCCAGGAGAACACGCAGCAGGGCTCATTTCCATCACACTGCTCTTTCACATATTATGCTCGATGCTACCTTCATTCAGAACGGGAGAATTCAGAACAAGCTTTTATTTCTGCCCATCTGAGAGATTATTGTAAACTCTCAGAGCTCTGCTGTAGAAATTAATTACCCTTCCTCCTTATGGTTGAACTTCCTGGCCCAGTCAAAGCAACACATCTTTGCTGTTGTAGCTTATTCCTTTCCTTTCTGAAGCAAAGAGCTCCTTCACCTTTTGCTATAGCATCCTACAGATGAGACCCTGGCTCTCCTAGGCAGCATTGTCTCACGGTGGAGTTCTTTGCTCCACTATGAATGCTTTCTGCTTTCTGAAATAGGGAAAGATGCACACTTTTTATTTTTTCCTATGAGTGGAATAATCTCCCCAATGGGATGCTGTAGTTCTTCTTAATCC
The DNA here is from genome assembly GCA_013401335.1 of Brachypteracias leptosomus. Taxonomy (NCBI): domain Eukaryota; kingdom Metazoa; phylum Chordata; class Aves; order Coraciiformes; family Brachypteraciidae; genus Brachypteracias; species Brachypteracias leptosomus. Next base: position 4,625 of record VYZX01035747.1, read on the forward strand.
TGTTACAAACCTTTGGATCTTTCACTTGATCTGAGCCTGAAGATCATACTCCCTTCACCAGCTTCCCTCCCTCAGAAGAAAAGCAAACCCATTATTCAGAGGGGCTTCTCTGACAGCATAATTTGCAGTAAGAGGTGTACAGGGATTAAATGGGGTTCATCTGCATGCATTGGCAAATTTATTGCCTTATCTAGCATTGGAGAATATGGCTACTTAATGCTTAAAATATTTAGTGATGAAAATGTGCACGTTACATTTTCAAGGGATTCCCACATGCCTTTAAAATATCTTCCTTTGCAATTTGTCTTTGTGTCTATAATTACCTTACAGCCACAAAGTCTGAGCCAGTCAAAGAAACTCTTAGCGGGAAAGAAATAGAAGAAAATCTCCAAGATGTGGTAGAGAAGCAAAGTCAACTTGCAAGTTCTCAGTCATAGCAACTTAATTATCCTGTCACTTCTTGAGCAACGCACTACGTAGGGCCAGTGCATCTGCATGTTCTTTAGGCCACCTTTAAACGCCAAACACATTCTGAAAGAGTGGAATTTTAGCAACTTGCTGCAAAAAATCAAGGCAAGAGCAAGATAATTCATGGTGTTGGTGAAAGAATATGGAACAAAACTTCTCAGGAATTTTGTTCTTGACTAGTTCTCCCAGTGGGACATTCACTTTTCTCTATAGTCAGATTTTATCCTTGGCAAAATTTCTGGTTTCTTTTGAAAAAATTGTTTCATATTCCTTATCATTCTGTTCCTTGGAAACTTGCACACGGGACCACTGGGGAACCTGGGCTTGCTTCTTTTTGCTCAAGGGCAGCTTGCTCGCTGAGCTGTCCTGAAGCCAGTGCTAAGGTTTCTAGGTATTTTGCTGCTCTGCAACCCATCAGTTTTAGGAGATCTGTATCTCGTACTCCATAAACTATCTAATAGTCAACTTCCAGAGCCTTGGAGACTTCAAAAGTTCAGAGCTCATTCTTACATTATTTCCTAGCCAAATTTTGGGGTTCTTGTTTCCACAGGAGGAGCTGATTTTTCATCCTCTTTCTGCTTCCAGCCAACTCTAACGTGGATCTTTTCACCTAAGCTCGTTCATACAAGATGAAAATTCTGGTCTGTAGTAACTGGAGATAAAGCTGATCCAAACTGCACTGAAGTCAGCAACAAGGCTTCCATCAGTGCCAGTAGCTTTTAGAGGTTGTCGTTAAGATGAGAATGTTGCTGATTCTCTCCTGTCTTTGGCTGTGAGGAGCCATGAGGGAATTTGTGGAGAACTAAGAGTATGTTCACACAGTTGTGCAGATGCTGACTATAGTCAATGTAACCAGATTGGCTTTTCCAGAGAACTGCTCATGGGGGTCTTGGATGGCTGGCCCAACTTGCTTACGGTAGGTGTCTGACTAGATGTAGATGATTAGTTTTCAGATTATTTTGTGAGATGAATTCCCCTCCTATTTGAAGGACCTGGGCACCGTGTTCAAGTCAGACAGTGTCACCGGACTCATTTAAGCCTTTGGCAAAATTGCACCATCCCTTCTCCAGTGTTAAAAGAGTGAGATTGTGTGAGATTTGTGTTTGTGTATTCAGCCTGCACTTGTCCTGTGAATTGATGGCCTCTGTCCCAAGTGATATCAATCTGGGCTGAAGTGCAGCTGCACTTTGTAAAAGCTCAAGGGGCACAAAGGTATCAAGTGGTATTGTGTGGTTTGAAAGATGTCGTTTATCTAAGGAAGTTTGTGGTCTGTTTGCCGTCACTCTGTCTTTGCAGCGCCAGCTTCCCTTACCTTCACTATCACATTGTCAGGCAAAGAGACCTCACACGTTAGGACAGATAACTTTTCTGCTTCCAGAGTTTCTTTGCCTTCGGCAAGAGGTCTGTGGGTTGTGCTGCAATCAGTAGAGCTGCTTGATTCAGCATCGGTATAATTGCTAGTGATTTTGCTTGCAGGGAGCTCTTTGACATGCAAAAGTTCCTAAGAAAGGAACAGGAAGATATGGAGTCAATGACACTTTTCACTGACAATTTCACTTAAAATTCCCTCAAGAATTCCTTAAAAGAAAACAGTTGGGGATGCATTTTTCTACATAGGAATACGCCAAAAAGTTCATTTTCCATCTTTCGTAAGTGATCGTGTGTTCATAGAGATACTCTTCATAGTTTAAATGGGGTTAGAAGCCCTCGAAAACAACATTGTGTGACCGATGGCCAAGTGGCTCCTTGTGGGTAGATCTTGTGGCAAGCTGTGGAATGCACATCGGAGTGACCTTCTACTTGTGGGGGCAATTCAGAAAAGTTTCAGTACATGTGTGGTGTGATCTTGTGCCGTTTCTTGTCCAGTTCAGTGCAAAATAGTCTCACTTTTAGCAGCTCGTAGTATCTCAGCCAAGCCAGGTGACTTCATACTGGCTGCAACCCAGCTTTGGGTCTGAAATGACAGTGTGGGTGTCCCTTGAGGAGAACCATGGTGAAGGGTCAGGCTGAGAGCATGTAGATCAGCTGCCCCTCCTAGTTAAGTGCTAGTAGTAGGAAAAGGAATGCCTAAACAAGTTAGTTCTTACAACGGGACAAGTAAATTAAGAATGGTGAATATATGAAGCACTTGTCACAGTAAATAACTCAGAAGCCAGTTTTCGTGTCATAATCATTGAATCATTTTTATGAGAAGTCAAAGTAATTCGTATGTAATCTGTAAAATATGTAAAGAGTTTAATTCATCCAGTGAATCATGTGTTGGGAATACTGTACCCAGCTCCAGATCAGATATACTTGAGAGCTTTAAGGTTTTAAAATCCTTCCACAAGCTAAACAGATCCCCAGAATCTTTGGAGGTTCACCCTCCTCTGGAGCTCATGTTCCATGCAAGTGAGCATCATGCCAATATGTTTCCCATTTCCTGGGAATTAAACTGCTGTGTTTGATGACTCAGGACTTCCCAAAAAGGCAGCTCAGTCACTCACTCTGTTTGAAGCGGCCTCTGATGTCTCGGAGGACATGTCTTCTCTTGTGTAGTGATTCATGATTCCAGAGCAGAGGATCAGCTCTCTTATTTTTTTTTTCTTCCCACAAAGTTAATTAATAAAACAAATTTCTATTAGTGGGTGTTGAAAGACTTTGGCTTTCCACCTACACTCCCAAATGCTCTGCATTCCAGGGAGAATGAAAAATGGACCTGTGAATAGAAACAGGAGGGGGGAAAAATGGATCAGATGCTGTACATGGGTATAGACACGGTGGCTGTCAGTTGATACAATGGAAAAACATCCTGAATGAAGGCAATTTCCTGCAGTTGTGATTGCTAAAAATACACCACTACCGTAATCTAATTTCAAAGTTAACACTTGCAAATTTAGAGAGAAAGATTGGGGCTGACAGAAGCGGAATTATCTGTTTGAGCCTCCACCTTCACCTCTTGTTCAGGTGGGTGGCCACATGGACAGCAGTTGTTCTGCTTGTGAAAGTTGCATCTTTTGCCACTGTCACAGACCTTTGAGACTCCAGTTGGTCAGAAGAAGCATCTAAGTTAAAGCGTTTTGGTATCCAGTGCCCTGTCTGGCCACTAGATCTGAATCTCCTGTCATCTGACCCCAGCTTCACATTTCCAAATCACTCTTGTGAAAATAAAGGCAGTGACAGAAATCCCTCTGTCGAGACAGCACATCCCTGTGTATGTTTGAGCGGCCGATACGGATCTGGAGTCCCCAGCGACCAAAGTGCACATTCAGAGAGATGAGCCCCGTGTTGTGTTTGAAGTGAGCACAGCACTTTGGAACAAGGATGGAGCAGGGATAAATCAGGATGAAGGATGTGGGGTATTAGCTACTTTACATGAAATCTCTGCTGGAAAGACATGGCCGGTGTTCCAAAGTTTTCCTCGGGGAGTACTCGGAAGTTGCATACCAGGCTATTTGTGGAAAACTAAACAGCTCCCTATTGTCCTTGATGTGAAATGCTTCCCAGATAAACACTTTCCCCCTCCATTAAAGGAAAACGATACAGCCTGTCCAGAACTCTTAACACAGAGGACTACACTGGGCTGCTCCTCAGCCTCTGCAGAGCTGCTGGTTTCTGTTGGCATTGAGCTTTGCTAAAAGCTGTAGTTCATATACATGCCAGGAGCATTAAGAAAAGCCAAGTTATTGGGTGAGATTGGGATAATCTTCAAGAGTTTCATAACGTTGTGTGCCCACGTCTTTGTGTCTCTGGGCTCATTGTACCCCTGGAATGTAAATCCCAATCCACAGTGGCTAGACAAGGTTCACATGGATCTCAAAATACTTTTGTGGTGTTGTCTCCTCCTGATTTCTGAAGGGGAAATAAAGCATTGCAAGCTGAAATAAGCTCACGTGGTTCTCTACAAGGAGAGCAGTAAACCTCTGCTGCTGTAGTGGGTTTAAGTTGTAATATTGCCTACATTTGTGGCATTTTAAGTCATTTTAAGGAATTACTCCTAACACCTACAGAGTCAAGGCATCATATTGCAGCACAAGGAAGATTCAGAAGTCCCTGCGTGAACTTTGGAGAGTACAAGCTGATTTCTGAAATCAGTAGTGCTAAGAATCAAGGCTGTCTAACTCCAGGGTAATACTGGTGGTGGTTTGGTCCAGGTCAGCGGGTGGCTCTTCCTCTGCTTCTCCCATCCTGGCAGATGCAGATCTGAGGGACCTTGTTGTGCCCTCACCACTGACTCCAGTTTTGCACACTCCAGTACACATGGTTTTGTTGGGTGTCTCCTTCCTTCCTCCATAGTGTCACCCAGGCTGAAGATCTTTTCCCAGGAGCAACGGGACATTCCACTCGTTGACCTACAGCAATGGAAGAAATAGATGGACTGGTTGGCTTTTTGCCACCATTTTGTTAAAGCAAACCTTGCTTTGCTTTTGTGACGAAGGAATCCTCTTCCTTCCCCTAGAGGCATGTGATTTCTTGTTAATATTAAATAAGAATTTTGCACATGTATTAAACTTAAATGTAGAATAAATTTTGGTCGCAAATTAAACTGGGAAGTGCAACTTCATTGACTTTTAGCAGGCAATGAGGTTTTAAATCCCTGAGGCAATTTTAGAAATGTTCTCCTTGAGGAGAAAGGACATTGACTTGAAAGAAAGCAGAGTTAACAGGGGGTTTATTTGTTTGTTTTATAAATGGAGCAATGAAATTAGAGCAGTTTCTGTGTATTCAAGCATTCATACTGAGAGCAATTGCTGCTGAATGGTCAGCAGTTCCCACTCAAATTAGTTCACCCTCAGAGGCAGCAAATGAAATGCACAGGCAACCAGAAGTGTTTGAAATGAGATGATGGAGCAGGAGACTGGTTTTATTTTCTTCTTTCACTATTGGGGTGCACTGTCCCATTTCTCTCCTTCTTTACCTCTCTAGCCTTTCTTAGAAACCTCTGGTCAGTCTGTGAACAACAGACCTGATGAGATCTTAGGGGTCCTGTGAGAATTCTAATTGCTGGACTCTCATCTAGGAAAGGGCTGAGCTCATACCTGAGCCTTTCCTCATAAGCCCTGACTCCTTCCTGCTTGCTTACCTCTAAATAAGGACGTACACTCTTGTTTGGTCTCTTTACTGCTTGGGACAATTCAGTTACAACTGGCTGTCAGATTGAGTCTTACAAGGGAAGGGAGGAGCCAGGGACAGACGAGTTTGTGTGCAGGGTGTTGTCATCTGCTTAGCCAAAGAGCATTGCTTGAGTGGCCTGTGTTTGGGTTCAGAATTAACATCTCTGTCTCAGCGGGCCCAGTGGGGCAGCCCCGAACACTTGGTGTCATTGCAGAGAGATGAGTCAGGGGAACCATCCTGCAGTTTTAATTAAGACATCTTTTGTGGGCAGCATTTCAACAGCACAAGGTGAGAGTTTTGCAGCCTGGCCCACGCTGATCTGTCCACAGTGCTCACGTGGACCCACCAGCACCACGTCTCTGAATCTTTACTGTATTTCTTCTCACTGTGTCCATGTGAGGTGGGGAGTTATCTCCATGGGTGGATGTAAAACTGAAGCATAAGTGGGTAGAGAAGACATTTCACTTTAATAATGCATACTAAAATCCCCCAACTTTAAATTACTAAATTATTCTGAGAATAGAGGAGTGATTTTGAGATTAAAAGCTCTCTGCCAGCAAAGGAATATTGGCTTTTCTGTAATTTAAGGTACATTACAGCACCGCCTCAGGTGAAGTCCTAGTTTGGTCGCTCTTAAAGTGTTCCAGCTTTGTGGAGTGATAAGAAGCTAATGTGACTGCCAGAACCCATGCCAGATGCCAGGCATAGCTTTGATGAGTCTGGTATCTGTTAGACTTGTGGTATTACACACTTTTCGGTAGCTAGGCAGTGCTACAAATCCTAGACTGTGATACCCTCTCAAGCAACTGGCACTTAGATAGAGCATTCCCAGGCAAGGAAACAAGCACAGACTAAGGAAACACACGTTCACATACAATGGAGGGAGGAGGCTTCCCAGCTGGGTTACTGTGCTCTGCCTGGGGAGCAGCAGAACAAGTGGTTTTCATTTCCCTGGTGTTTCACTCACTGCCGTGTGGGGTTCTCTTCATGGGAGGAGAGCTGGGCTTAATCGCTGGTGTGTGTATGTTTGTGTATGGGTGTATAAACAGTTTATGTAGAAGTTGGGTCTGCTCAGGCTTGTGACAAGAGCCGTTTGTCATTCACATTCACAGAGCACCCCCAGTGAAGGTTTCAGACACTGCCAACCCCCAGCCTAATTTGTTATGTTTCTTTGACAAATTAAATCTGCAGAGATTACACAAAGGGTGCCTGAGGATCTTGATGGCTGTCTGCTCAAGGAAGCCAGTTGGCCTAGTTGTTCATCTGGGCCAGCAGAAAGCCCCTGGTAGCCATGCATGGATATTCCCTCTCTCTCCTGCAGTGGAAGGTGACTGGCACCAGACCCATCACTCTCCTACCCCTTTTCTCAGCAGAGGCTCTTGGTAGAGGACCTAAGTAGACCATGACTCCTGGTGGCCAGTGCTAAGCAGTTAGAGGCAGGAGGAAGGAAGCACTGCCTCTATGCAGACCCTTCTCCTCCTGTGTTTT
>VYZX01035760.1:0-11014 GCA_013401335.1 Brachypteracias leptosomus
TCAGACAGACCCACTACAGGGGAAGGGAGAAAGAATGTGCATTTAAGCTTTTGCACACAAAAAGAAAGCAGCACTGCTCACTTCCAATGTTTTTCAGAAAGATAAATGAAAAAGATATCCAGGTACTTTAACACTACCTTCCAGCTTTTATCACATTTGGCAATTCTCTGCCCCTGCCTTGCTGCCAATGTCCCCCTCTGCTACATCAATGATACTGAAGCCTACCGTTGAAAAGGAGCTGTTAAAAATAGTCAGATATTTTAAAATATTGAATATTTAAATTTCAGGACTACTACCAAAACACCAACTTGAACGTTTATTGCGCAGTCCAAGAGCAGCTGCCTGGGGGATGGTGAGACACTACAAAATAGAACAGGGAAGGCTTTTGCAAAGTGGCTCTGCTTGGAAACTGAATTCATTCTGCACACTAATAAAATCTGAAATGTTGCAGAACACTACATTCAGAAAGGCAGCTTCTGATTTAGAAAGCTTTCCCTGCTAACTGCAAAGACAGCAGAGCAATACTTAATCTGTAGAAACCATAAAACAGCTGCTTGAATACAAACGTACAGAACAGCTGACAGTTATTATTTTGTATCTCCAGTATAATTGCTATACAGATTCATCCACAGAAAGCCATTGTTCAAGGTAATATTACAGAATCTCATTGGAGCCAACAAAAGCACAGCAGCAGAGCAACAGCCATGTCCTTAATTTACCTCTACCTAGTGCTGCATTATGAGTGAAGAGTTTTCAGAATTACAGGTTAAACTCTTTATCAGTTCAGATTTGAGATTGCAGAGAAAAATATCTGAGACCATGGCTTCTGTTACTTTCCCACGTTACAGCTACCCAAGATGAGACTTTATGTATCAGTTTCTAGCTCATGGCTTAATTAAAAGCCCAAGGTAGGAGCTAGCAAACACCAGCAGAGAAGGTGAGGGGACTGGCAGAAGAAATGCTGACAGACCTGTAACCAATGTGGCACTAGTGGGCGCAGCTATTACATTTTGTTCTCCCACATACTTTCAGCACAAATAAAAGGAGAAACATTCTCTTTCATTTCTTACCTTTTCCTTTTAATAAAAGAGATTCTGCCTAAGGAAAAAAACCTATCCTAGGCAAAGAGGCAGAAAGCTCAACCAAAGTTTCACAACAGAAACTACTACAAAATTTCTTCAGGGGTTTAAAACGCAGAAATGTGAATAACACTATCTCTAAAGCAGCTTTTTAACAGTTACAAAATAAACTCCACAAAACTGCACTCAAACTTTCAGTCAAAAACACATAGTCCATTATTTTTTGTTTTACTTACCACCATCCTTAATTGTCCCACCCACCTGTTACATCTTATCTTTCACAGCATGAGAATTGTTTGGGGTGCATGCTGCTGATTTGCCATTTAACATTTGCCTTATGCTTAATACAAATGGGCTCTTGCCTCTAAGTACTACCAAAACATAAATGCTGGAGAAAACAAAACATAGATTTCTTTTCAAGTATTGTGAAGCCATTTTCCTTTGCAATAATTAATATTCTGTGAATGCATATTCAGTATCTAACACACATCAAAAAAACCCACACAGTTACAGTAAAACATAGCAGGATAAACTTCACTGTGTCAATATGTATCTCCATGTTGAAAACATTCAGAAAACAACCATATCACCTCAAACACAAAATTTCAGTGTTCCTGTTTAAAAAAAAAAACAACAAATATTTTTAAAATCTCACTTGGAACTGTATTGGAGGATGCTCAATCAAAATGCTCAAATATATTTGATTATTAATGTAGATCACTTCAGTCAGGAAATGTGGCAAGTATCAAGAAATATTTTTCATTAAGGCAGTAACTCCTGCAATGGCATCTATTTGTATTGTAAAGTAGATAGCTTCTGTCCCAACCTATGCCTGCCGTAGGGAAACCATACTACTTTTCCCAGGGTTCCCCCTGCCCCAGTTGCAACTACTAACGATACAAAGAGGAAATAAATTAATATGTTGCAATCAAGCACACCAGAGGTTTTCTGTCATGTCCAATATAATTAAACATCATCCCCACTATAAAGCACTGTACACATTATCTTGCCCTTAAGACTGTAAAATCTCTCCTGCAGCTCTTCGGCCTTTTGAGAAAATTCACTTCGTCCTGCCACTAAGTAGCCATTTCCCCTGTGTACCTGGTGGTAGTTCTGAAGTTTGAATAATGAGGCAGTACCTTTAAACAAAACTACAAATTACAGGGAGTATTAAAACAAGGTCTGTATTTGACAAGGGCAAGAAGAAAGAATTAAAAAAGAAAAAAGTGGTAAAGTTGAAAATAAAACTCAGATTATCACTGAAGCAGCTTACTAGGGCTGAGATTCAATGTATGCTGAACATCTGGGAACTAAGAAAAAGCAGTTTGTATTTTTTTCATATCAGTACACAGGACGCTTAAGTCATTATACTGTGTTGCAAGAATATCTTAAGGTATTACTAGGTTTGAAAAGGTTCCTACAAATAATCTTGGAACAAAACTATGACTTTTCTGAATCCTACCCTAACCTATAAAAACCACGAAGAAAACAAAATCTTGCCTTTTCAAAGATCTGGTAAGGCAGCTTCAGAGGTCATCGACCTCACATCCCTGAAGACCACCCACGCAAAGGAACGTATTTATCAATTCCTACATTAACCAATGCAATAAATACCACATTCACCCTTTATACTAGAAAAAATGCCGCCAAAACTTTTGACTACTGACCTTTCACAGCCATGAAATGTGACACAGATATATCTACTTGAGCATCCACAGCACCAGCGCTTGCACTGTACCCCTATGCCAGGACACAAATCACTAAAGTAGTACAGCTGGTATGCTGAATATCCCATTTGCTCCTGCCTGCACTTGAATGAAGTCATTGAAAGCCTCCTCAGAGGGGAAATCTGCCTCAGACTAATGCAGCAACTGATTGACAGTGGCGTGATTTCTAATATTACTCCATTATCACACTGGGATCTGTGCCTAAACAAGCATACTTCCTCTCTGATGCCATTTCCTTTTATCCTGGCTCTAGTCTAAAAGCAGATCAATGGGAGTAATACATGTGATGTCACTTCAATTTACAGCTACTGCTCCCCTCTCTCGCATGCACAGATAGATCGATTCTTCCCAAAAATGGTTAAGAAATGCACAGGGAGACTCTTCTCCCAGAAAAGGGTTCTCTGCTATATTTATCTGTGTAACCACAGCAAGGAACCATTTACAGTGAGCAAAAACAGGGGGGAAAAGAAAAAAAGAGTCACTACTGTGCACTGGAAAATGCTGGCTGAAATACAATACAAATAAGGCCAAAACCAGAATTAAAGCCATTTGACCTTTGAAAGTTATACAGAAAAGCTTTAAATTTCTAAGGCACAGTATTCTAAATATAATATTCTGCAGTATTTCTTTGGGACAAGGTAGTCTCGTCTCCTTGTCCCTGTCCTCCCCACTCTGCCTCCCCAACATGAAACATCTTTTCATTTACATTTTAAAAAGATTTTCCATAGTCAGATTGAATTCCTTCCCACCCCTCTCTTAGGAAAGAAAAGGAAAAATCCCACCCCAGAGTTCAATAGTGAATGGTTCCCTTCAGACAGAATTTCCTCATTAATTGCAGATAAGAAAGCACTGCTACCAGTCCAGGAAACAGGATTTATAGAGCCAGGCCATCTCTGTGCCTATACTCTGAACCGATCAAGTAAATCCCTGAATGAATCTCACATTATAAACTCTCCACACAGACAATTTGCCCTGAGGGCTGTTTTCTGCAGGCTGCAGTTAAACAAAAAACCTTTGTAAAACAAATCTCCTGGTCCTCAAACTGTGCAGAAAATTGTTAGCTTGAAAATTCAAGAAAAGACTATTGACTCAACAACATTTTTAGACAGACTTTGTCATTGTTTACCTCAAACAATATTCTTCAGACACTGTTTTCATCTGCACAGTGACTTCTTTTAAATGAAAACAAGACTTCCCACCCCCCTAACCCCCCACCCTTCAAGGGCCAAAATACACTCATATCAAGTAACATATGAATTCAATTAAAATGTCCATGCTAACAGCTGTTAACTAGCATAGTGCGATACACTACTTAAGGGAGTCTAATTCTGAAAGAATGAGTCTGCAGTTTGATTAATACACAGACAAAAAAAATAATCTGCAGCTGACAAAAAAATGCTTTGACCTGGTTCGCAAAATAAAAGGCACCTATGCCAGAGGCTGACAAAATTTCAGAAGTGTGTAGTAAGCAGACTGTTCTGTTTAACTTTATTTGGGTCAGTTTGTTTATGTCTTCCCTCTTGCTGAAAATCATCTCCCTTTCAAACGTTTCTGGAAGATAACTAGACCTCACTGTATTTAAAAGAGAAAATAAATATCTCTCTCTGTAACACATTCTCATCTACCTATGGACTACGCTTCTACGAAATGTCTTCCCATTGTGTGCAACTTTTCTCAGTATCTCCTTTCTGTGCTTGGCAAGTCATTTTTCAACATCTATTTTAAAAGCAAGAATAACAGGTACTATACTGGGTTTTTATCAGGGAAAATAAATTACTATGAACTTTGCCTCAAAAGGTCTTACTTCAAGAATGACCACAAGTACATCAGCATTTGAATTGTATTGCACTTCAAAATGCTGGGATTTTTTCTTAAGCTACAGAACAAAATATTTTACCACAATTTACTTATTGGAGAGAAGATCCACTTCCAAGGAAATTCGACATCTGCAATCTAATAATAATGCACTGCAATGTCAAAAATTATTAAAACTTTATGATCTAATATACTGCTGAGCCAGCAAAACAAGAACCAGGTGGCTTTCACTACAGGTTCAGACAAGTTATACAGTGCTTTCCATCAACCCTAGTTTTCTCAAAGAAATGTTTCACCATAACTTTACCCTCAAGCATAATAATTCCCTTTTAAGCATAATAGGCTACACATTGTCTATTCTATGCAGATCATCATTTCTGCCACTTACTACCATGCTTCCAGCATGTGCTTCTCCTCATTTCAAATGAAATGGCCACAGCAAAAGAAAAGTGGACACATCTGAAATCATACTCCACAGGGCTATTACTTGGACAACACTGGGAATAGACAGCATTGCTCTCACACAAATTAAAGTTGAAGCTGGCAAAAGCAAGATCTTCAGTTACCACTTCACTCAATCTCAGAAGTCCCCAGAACCAGGCAGGTGATCAGAATGCCAGCCCCACAGTTAGCCCTCTCTAACCCCGTGAAACCAGCTAGCAGTAGGATCACCTTCTCATCTAATAGCAGACCCAGAAGCGCTTAAGGTTCAGCAAAGTGTTCATCTAGTTACAAAAAACAAAGTCAAGGAGAACTCTGGTTTTATTTTCCAGACTCTTAGACTACTACAAATAATAGAAGATCAACAGGTCTTAGCAATGGGTGGAAAAATTTCATATCCACATTGTAGCAGATGCTGAAGTGAAAGTATTGCCTCCTTATCTGTCCACCCAAAACACTCTAGGTCTCCAGCTGCTCTAAACTTGATCTCAGCTGACACTCTAAACTTGATCTCAGCATAAACTATCTCACCTTGAATGACCATAATCTAGATCCTCTGAAAACAAACAGACCAGTGAGTGTCCTCTGAGGCATTAAAAGAAAGTTGTAGACTACAGCAGACACTGAACACCAGAGCCAGTGACCAGTCTACCAACTGTGAAATGAAGAGCTAAAGAACCATTCTCACTGTATGCTAGCCTCAGACAGATTTCCTTTATTTTCCTGTCTGCACTAGAAAAGAGAGAGTGACAAAAACCTGAGAGTCAAAGAAAATTAACTAACTTTGCTCTTCTTTGCTAAATTGCAAATTATTGGCCAAGTAAATCTCCATCACCCAGCACTGAAAGCGCCAAATCCTATCTCTAGTAACCAAACTACCCTGGGCAGTTAAGCCATCTCTTCAGTCCAAAATCTTTGCAACAGCACTGAGCAAGGGCTAGCAGGAAAATGTCTCTTTTTTGTTGAGAATATGATACATACATGGAAATTTCTGGAATAGAAATTTGTTCTACCTATGCCTACTAACGTAAAGCTCAATCGATGCCCAGAGTTCATCTAGGATTGTGATTTTCAAGGATTCACTAAGAGTGTTCCAATTTTCTTATGGTGTGATCAAGACGGAGGCCTTGGGGAGATCATGACTTGTTCATTAGAACATGTTCTTTTCTGATAAACCAAGCACAAAAGTACCACATCTGCCCCAAACATCTGGCATCATTCTGAGAAAGAACCTGAAGAAGGAGACAAGAACTTTCTTTCTCCTCTAAACCTTCATCAGCCTGGATACTGCTGAATAAAGTCCTATTAATTCTACTTGGCTCATAGCTGCAGGACACGACACTACTTCACCAGCAAAGGCTGGCTGAGGTTCATCATATAGCACTAATAATGTCACAAGACTTCCTGAAGGAAAGGACTAAAGCACAAATGCGAAACTCTGCTTCCATCACTTGACCCTTTACTCCTGGAATCCACAAGAATCAACTCTTTTTTCTACCCTTTTTGATTCAGAACAACAGGTGATGAGTGATTTCATACATAATTATGTCAGTTGTCTTTTAACATTTGTAGATCAACTGCATTTCCAGATCTCAGCTAGCAATACTTTCTGACCTGAAATCTATCTTTGATGCACTGTGCCCAACACAGTCTGTGCATACTCACAACAGCTTTTCCACACATCATGTACATGTGATCCTTGGTTAGGGGGTTTTTGTTGTTTGTGGGGTTTTTTTTAATTTGTTAATAATGCAACTAACCAGACTAAGTGGACTCACATTTCAGAAATACATACCTCCAAGCAAGCCTTAATCACAGATGACCTTACAGTAGATGTAACTGTAACAGATGAGGTCTAAATCTAAGGGTATGTAGGTGATGCTGGGAACTTAGAAGAGCAGTATGCAGGTTTGCAGTCATGAAACAGTCTCCATTGACTGAAGATACAGAGATGCCAATCCACCGGCATCAGCTTCTTGGATTCCTTTTTTAGCTAAGATCTGTTGGTTGGGAGAACTATTTATTGTGGTTGAAAGTGATTCAGTTCCACAGCAGCTGCCATTTCTCAGCCTGATTACTCCAGCATCTCAAAATGAAGCCTTTGGCACTTCAGAAGATAATGAGTACTGAACACTGCACTGCGATTGTAGCAACACAGGTTATCATATTGATCTTCTAGAGCTTACACTGGTTCCCACTAGAATCTTCTCCAACCCAGGCATTGCAGTCTGCACCAGTGACACTCAGGAGGCCACCTCCAACTGCTGGTCAAGGATCACAAGTGACAGCTCTTCCTCCATTCCACGATTCTCCACTCAAGAGCACACAGAATTGTTGAAACGGGGCCTGAACTTTTTAATGGGTTGATCGAAAACTTGCACTGTGAACAAAGTACTGGTCACAAGCACCACCACCTTCCACTCCAGAGGCATGGCAAGTTTCTCAATTTTGCTTCCTCTATTACAAATACATAGCAGCACGTACTTAAGGAAAAAAAGAAAAAAGCAACCCTTTCTCCCTCTCAAGAATCCCTTTCTGAAACCAAACACTCCACTGCACACAGTTCTCTCCAGAGGGAGAGGATGAGACAATAAACAGCACATGACAGATGTTAGTTCATTACTTAATGCACTTGTGGAAGCTACTCGGATACTGTGTCAAAGAGTGTGGCATGGAACAGAACAAGCATATCCCATTATCTTTTATTCCCGATTTAAAAAATATGGGCATGATTTTCTTTAAAATTGTTGTGGAAGACAATTACCATTGGAAAAAGAAAAAATGAAGCCATTAAAATATCTGAGGACAAGTGAATGAGTGTTGCACAACACCCTCATTATGCCTGGTGCTATTTAAGAAGATGCTATAGTTATTAGCAACGATCTAGCTGCCATATTTTATCTTTCAAAATCCTGTATAGGAGCATTAAATCTAACCATAAAAATAAATCCAAGCTGAAACTTACTGGATAGGAACTTTCTGCAATTTGACTTACAGCTTTTTTAGCTTGAAGGAGTGCAAGAAATTGAGTGGCTTGGACTTTCACACCATTAGCATGTGCAGGAATAGGACTTCTTAAAAAACCCAACAAATACAAAAAAGCAAACCAAATCCTAAAAATTAGTTGAAACACTATTGTTTTCAGAAGTAATTACTAGATAAAATGTGATAAAAGTGCTACATTCTCCTCATGTTTGTCTGATGAGATTTCTGTAATGCCAAGGAAGATGTGTGAATTGTTAAAAGTTAAAATTGTTAATGGATTTTCTTCTTGACTCATAACTAGAACTTCATGTGGGAATAACTCTATTTGGTTTAATAAAATTACTACAGAGCACTAGCCTTTGAAGAGCTCTCGTGAAAAAAAAAAATTAATACTTTCCTGTGATTATAGAAATGTGTGCTGGTTTTATGACAACACAAGTGACAAGCAGAGAAAAAACATTCTAGACATATTAACCAACTACTAAGATGATGAAGGAGTGTGAACAACATACATGACATTTAAGGCACAAACTCCCTTATAAATCCTCTCACAGTTAGGGTAAACACCAGAGGCTTTAAACATATTAATTTCCTTCTAAAATATGGATAAATGTAATTTATTATGCTAATTTGTAATATTGCTATATGTACATAAGCAAAGATATATTCACACAATAACTTACCAAAAAGTTTTTCTCTCTCTCCAAACCCCTTTTTTAATAAGTCCCATAATTTAAAAAAAAAAATAAATTGTGGTGGTGGGGTCTGTTTGTTTTGTTTTGTTTTTTTAAATATATATATCTGTAAGAAAGATTCAATGAGTTGCTTATAAGACCTTAATTTCATACCCCAACTCCATTAGGTTTATGTGCAACATTCCAGAATATCATTTAACTTATTTATATAAAATGCAGGTACTTGCAACTTCATTTCCAGAAGCAGTCACAAAGACAAGTCTTCTTGCTGAAATACAAGAGGGTTCTAGGTTCTTCATTATCAATCGGAGATTTTCTATGACATTTTCCATCAATTACATACTGCAACCTTCATATGTACAGATATTTGAAAATTTCCAGTGCTTTACAAATAATTGAGGAAGCAAAGGGTGAAGCACTTGTTGCAGAAAAATAATAATAAATTCTAAACTGAAATTCCCACTCCAAAGTAATTATTTATTTTATTCCATAAATGTGCAGAAAAATTATTCCATTTACTGCCATTCATTTCCAGGCTATTTTCCCTTTAGCAAAAGGATCTAATGTGTGTAAAGCAGAGAGCCCCCCATATCCCACTCCTGACACGTGCACTTTTGGGTTCCACTCCAGACGTTACATGTCTTGCTTACTTCAGACCTCTTTACGTGGACCTAGAGGAACCACTACAGGCTACAGTCGGACTTCCTGGCAAGCAAGCATCAGGTAAATCACTGCAACCAATGGCAGGGGAGCCTGTCCTCTACAAAACAGCATTTACTTATTTATTTATTTCTAAGGCTGCACACTACTTAACTTCTCCCTCTTCAGGAAAGGAGAGAGAGGAAAAAATATTCATCTCCAGGAAGGATATGTGGAAAATTTGATGACTTATGGCCTCATTTCATACTCCTCATGGAAGGAGAGCTCCCACTAACTTCAAGGGACTATTTATTCACGGAAGGAGAAAAAGGCTGGCACGTAATCACTGAAGTTAAATACAAACGTGAAAACAATCAAGCAGATAATGCCAGGAGCAGTGGGCTGCAGGCTGCAGCGGGCTGACTGTGCAGCACTGGAGTATGATTTATATACAAATAGCTGGATAACCACTACATTAAGTACAGTGCTTCAACAGTAATTCATAATCTTATTTACTAATGGAAATTGTTGACTGGAAGTCAGCTTTAGCAAGAACCTTCAGTGCTATGCACAGCAACAGAACCAAGTTATTTACATGAAAAGTTTAAGCAGTGCAAAATCACAAGTAATTTAAGAAAAAGCTTGGTAACATGATAATTTAAACCTAATTTAAGGTAAGTAATAAATGCTTTTGAACACTGAAATGCAACCCATTCCGCAGTACAAGCAAAATATCTGCTTAGTATGTATCTTGCTCTTAAGAAGCAAAAGCAACCATCAGCTCTTTTCATCTAGTGAAATCAATCTCTAGAATTTTCATTTCAGATATGTGTATGCTGCTGTGGCTAAAATGGACCTGAAGTTTCCCTTACAAACTGCAATTCTGAAGTGATTATAACTTAACTACAAATATTCCCTTCAGTAAGAAAATTGGCATTAAAGTTCTCGGCCTACAAGAGATTTTAAAAAGATTACTTTCATTTTTATTTATCCAGATAAAATGTCCAAAGCAGTTTATTGATTTAAGACAAGTGTCTACCATCAAAGTCCTATTTTTCAGAAATGAAGACAATTACTCTAGGATGAGTCTAATGACATTTGCAATTCTTTGAAATTTAAACAGCTAAGGTAACAAACAATGAATAGCTATGGCTACTTTAAGGAATAAATATTTTCCACTGGCAAAATTAATACTTCCTAGCTTCATCTTAAATAACAAATGATAGCACTTTTTTCTTTCAAATTATGCAGTAGAGATTTAGTTTGCTCTGTGTTTTTTTTCCCCATGATTAAAAGCAATCACCTTGGAGAAGTCTCTCAAAATCCTGGCCACATCATCACCTACGCCAACAAAACCCCAAGACAAATGCAGTTCATGGGCACAACGCTGCAAACACCTAGGTGTAATTAACTTTGCTTGCATTGAGCATCTCCCCTGAAAGGAACAGCAGCTTACACGTGCTCACAAGTTTTCATCATCTGGCCCTCTTAAATGTCCCTTTTAAAAGAACATTACAGGATTAATAAATGAATAGTGAAGTCACACTGTAGAATTTTGCAGCAACAGTTTGGTTGCTGTTTTTTCAAACTAGCTCAAAACATGAAGTTTCTATATGTTATGTTATGTTATGTT
>VYZX01035761.1:0-18261 GCA_013401335.1 Brachypteracias leptosomus
TGAGCCTTAAACGGAGACAACCTTCAACAGAGCATTATTGCTCAGAAGTACATGGAGATTCAGACAGTGGTGCCAGTGAAGTAGTATTGAATTTGTAGCAGCTGTATTTATTTTAAAAAGCTGATTTTTGTGATCACAACAACAAGAAATCAATAAACTCACCCCAAGAGCCTTTTTCTTGGCAAAGGAGTGCTGTGATTTGAAAAATTACTTCAGTAATAGACTCAGCATAGAAAATTCTGGGTGTTCCACTGGACATAATTAAAAATGCTAAAAGGTTACTGTTAAATTATGAGATTTTTAAACATAGAAAGAACATTCAGGCCTTTTTTATGAGACTGAGGAAGAAATATGTTAAGGAAAATGCTTACTGTGTAACTCTTTTTTATAGATTAGAATAATCTCTTGAGTTTAAATATTTCCTTGTAGATCAGTTTAGCCTGCTTATGATGGAGAAGAGGGGAAGGCAAGGGAACTAGCTGATTCCCTCCTTTCTTTCTCTAGATTTGGCTCACTACATAATCCTAAAACATACTAAGAGTCAAGCGACCTCTGGATGCCACCAGGTCCAGATTCTTGCTCAGAGAAGACTAATTCTGATGCTAGATCAGGTTGCTGAAGCCTTGCCCAGTGCAGTTGTGAGTACCCATTTTACCTTATCCCTGGGCACCCACCTACCAGCAGCATCAGAGAAGGAGGCGACCACTCAGCGTCTCTTAACCAGAGCCCCAGGTTGTGTCTGAAGGAGCCTCTCAGGAAACACATATCCTCTTTCTTCAAAGGATCAGAGAATTTTAAGTCAAATTCTCTATCCCTTACAGCTCTGTATAGGATATTTCCCCTGCCTCTGCTGGCCAAGTGAAACCAAGGTTTGAAGCTCCTGACTCTCTTCCATTCAATACAGGGAAAACCTTGTCCTGCCACTCACATATGGACACATTCTTTCTAGTTCAGGTAGCACAGTTTGAAGCAGTAAAGAAATGCGATCTCTAATGCAGTTATGTCCGCAGGACTTCCTAGTGAGTAATACACTACCAAAACTGCATTTAAAAAATATAACTTCCTTTCCTCAAAATTTATGGCTTTACTATGCTAATACAAATAACCCACAGACCTACCAGTATAACTGCAACTGTTTTCTGCCAAGGAAAGTAGCTCCTGAGATACTTTCCTAGGATAAACAAGACAATTTATTATAGGAAAAGAATGACTACACCAAAAATTACACTGATGTAACTGTACAGCTAGAGCAGTAAGTTTCCTTAAGATTGATTCTTCACTGCACTTTCAAGACTGGTTAGAACCTTAAATCTGTTTTATGGCACATAGACAAGTGACTTGATTTTTAGGAGTCCTCAGTGCTCAGCAGGTTTCTCAGAAAGCAGTTTACTTTTTAGTTGCTGCTGCCACTTTCAGAAATACTGCAAGGCAGATGAATCTGTGTTGCAGGGCTTCCTCCAGCTATTTACATATGGTAAATTTTTTTTTTCTGCTCATCTTGCCTAAAAATAGACCAATGCTACAATTTTCATTGACTTTCATTCCGTTAATTAAAAACCCCAAACAATCTTAAACAGCATTGCACATTACGACTCTTTAGCATCTGGGAAATGGTACAATCAAAATGACATTCCTATTCCATGCAATATGTGATTCCTCCAGGGAAATTAATGTTGATACCACAGATAATAACTCTTGCTTTCTAGCTATTATAGACATTATTTAATGCTGCGTACAACTTTTTGTTCAAGTCTTCAGTGAACTTTAACCCAGAATGCTTTAAATGAAAGATACAGTCATTATGAATAGGTAACGGGGAGAAAATTAGTAGTCACAGATGAACAAAAACATGATTCATGATTTGTTCGTTGTTAACAGTACGCATGTACACACACACAGTTGGATCAGAGAAACTGCTGTTGGAAGGGAGATATTTGGGAATTTCAGACTGCTTTCCCAGAGGAGCAGCGGGTGATGTAACAGCTGCTTTGATATTGTTGGGATCACCAATTTACTCTTCAGTTCAGTGTTAATACATGTTGCCCTTTACTTAGAATTTCTGGCTCTGTCACCACCTAGTCCTAATAAAATATGAAACAGTGCATTGTGGCTTGTTACTGCATAGAGATTTTTGGAATGGTACATTCATATCTTTTTATATAGTTTTACTTGTTGCTATTTGAACATAATGAAGAAGTCTGCCTGCCTGCTCTAGTTAGCATTTGTTGTGGCTTTTTTTTTTAAGTCATGTCTGACCTTGTTCATGTTGTTTTGTTTAGTGGCCTTGAGTTTAGCTTTAATCTTAAATAAAAGAACAAGAAATGCTATCTTTTCAAAGACAGAGCTGAAAAGCCATTGACAACAAATATTGTAATATTTTTATTCCACTTTACTAAACTCTTCTACTTGTTAGGAGCTCTGATTCAACCAAGCTAACAAGGTTATCAGATTATATGTCCATTGTCTTGTTATGACTTCCTTGGCTGAGTTCCTGTGGTAAACAATGCTGATGTGATGCTTTGTTCAAGTAGCAGAACTGGAGGGAGCTGGCAGGAGGGAATGGTGCAGGGACGAAGGTCACAGAGCTGTCAAGGCCTCCACAGCAGTGGCGCGTCAGGGAGTGCTACCTGTGGTCAATATTAATCAGTCTCTTGCTACATGTGCTCTAGGTAGTCACTGCTGGTCTGTGACAGCTGAGGAGCAAGGTCTGTGAATCTGCAAAACACCTTTGCAGGATAACAGAGGCACAAGCAAGCAGGGCATCGCAGACGTTATTTATCCAAGCTGAAACATCCCCCAGAAAAGGGAGATAATCAAAACCATGTAAGGCATTAAACCTATGCATTAACTTAAAAATACATTTCCACTTGCCTTATCATATGACAGAATGCCCATGTTACAAGAGTAACTGTTCAAATTACGAGTAAAAAGGAAACATCATTGCCTGCTACATTTTCTGCTCTTCTGTGTAACTGCCATGTGCTTTCAGGTTTCCTCTAAGCATTGTCATAAACTTGCTGTCTCCCTGCTGGCATAATTAATATATGCAACTATTGCCTTCTAAGTAACAGAGGATGACAGGGCAACAGCTGCATAGTCAGACAACTCTTGTTAGCATCATGCCAGTTGGCTAGTGATTCTGATCACTTTGGACTTCACCAAAATGTCTTATCCCTCTAGGAGCAGATAACTGAGACCAGTCTTTGTGATTCAGGAAATTATGATCTACACAAAGAGCATCAAATGCTTCAGTGGAGTCTTTTGAGTCCTCAGTCTCTTTGAAGATTTAATTTTCAAAATACAGGAAAACTGTGGTGAGAGAGAGGCATTATACAGAGACCTGGGTGAGTAATTAATGACTGCTGAGTATAGAGGTGTCTTCCTCATTTGGGATCCACAGCCTTAAATCCCTCTTGAATTATACCTCTAACCTTTCAAGTCAAACACTGTGGCATCTCTTATGACTATCCATGAGGCACACCCTCCCTCAGAAAAGAAATGGGGAGGTAGACGGAGAAAGAGAGAAAAGGCCAGGATTGTCTCTGTTTCAGATGGAGAACACCTGGCAGGTAGCAGTCCCTCAAAAAATGGCCTGGGGAGTAGTGGGTCACAAATTGAGTGTGAGTCAGTAATGTACTCTTGTTGTGAAAAAGGCATACTACAAATTAAGATGCATAAACAAGGCTATTGTTTTTAAGGCATGTCAAAGACCCTTTCCTCTTTGTTCAACACAGTGGTGGCCTGGCTGTATCTGGTACTGGACACTGTGCCGTACAAAGCGTGCACACAATGGTAACAGGATAAACAAAATGGTTCTTACATTGCTAGTAAGGAAAAACACAGCAAGTGGGTGCTTTATTATCTGTTCTGGAAATGATAAGAAGTCACAAATTTAAATTGTTACAAAAACCAGTGAAAAGACAAGAACCGTGCAGCAATAAAGCAAATTGCCTTGGGGAGATGAGGGAATTCTGTTCATGTACGTTTTTAAGAACAGGATAGACACACCTCTGGTAGGAGTGACATATATAGGTTTGGTTTCCTCAGGAAGAACAGGAAAACTAATCTGTGTAATTCCAATTTTGCATGAGACCTTTAATCACCAAACTTCTAGGTGAAAGGGAATGAGCTGTGGTTATGTGAAGTCTGCCTCACATTCTCAGTTGAGTCTGCAAAGGAGTCAGTTGGGACATTATTTGTTTGTTGAAGTGAGTTTTTAATTTTCTATTTGGCACATTCCTGTAAATAAGTGCTCATGAAAGCTGGTAGTTTTAGGTATCCTCAGAGGTAAGTTAAAGCAAGCAGGAATTTTGGAGATCTCAATATTGGACATGGATACTTAGCAGCTTTTGGTGTTCCTGCTCTTTAGAGCGAAGACTGTCTTGGAAAGATGGTGAACAAGGAGGATCCAGAGAACTACAGTCTGCTCTGCTTGACCTCTGTCTTTGGTAAGCTTGAGGAATCAGTCATTTCCAGATACATGAAGGACAAGAAGGATTGGGAACAACCAATAAGGATTTACTAAGGGCAGATTGTGCCTGATCTACATGATTGCCTTCTCTAAGGAGATGACTGAGTGTAGATAAGGAGTGGAGGTTGTTTAACTTGCCTTTAGCAAGGCCTTTAACATGGTCTTCTATAGTGCCCTCATAGTTAAATTAGTGAGTTATAGACTGGATGGCAAGGTGAGTTGAAAATTGCCTGGACTGTTGGGTTTAAAAGATTATGATTAGCAGTACAAAGTCCAACTGATAGCAGGTTAATAGGTGTGACCCTCAGTGTTCATAAAGGAGCCAATACTGTTCAACTTCTTTATTAATAATCTGGACATCTGACTAGGGGACCAGTCAGTAGGAAGGAGAGGAGGGCAGATTCATTCAGAAGAACCCAGACAGTCTGGGGAACTTCATGAAGTCCAGAAAAGACAAAACAATTGTGCTGCACTTGGCATGGAATAACCCTATGCAGCAGTATTGGCTGTGAGCTGACTGACTGTAAAAAGCTTGGCAGGAAAGGACCTGTCAGATAAGAAGTTGAACATGAACCAGAAGCAGGCCCCTGAAGCAAAGAAGACCAGCAGTATCCTGGGGTGCAGCAAGTATCATCTCCTCTCTCTGGGCACTGCTGAGACCACAACTGAAATCCTACAGACAGTTTTGTGAAGTACAAGCACAAGAAGGGCCCAGTGCAAAAAGGACACTGGTGGCAGTCCAGCTCAGAGGTACTATAGCAGACAAAGGGCTGAGGTATACAGTGTATATGAGGAGCAGCTGAGAGACATGTATTTGTTCAGTCTGGAGAGGAGTGGCTTAGGGAAGTTCTCACTGCTACCTACAACTACTTGGTTGTAAAAGATGGAGTCAGACTCTTCAGAAGTGCATGGTAGTGGCATGAGAGGCAATGGTGAAAGGGAAATTCTGACATGATATAAGGAAGAACGTTTTCATTATAATGGCAGTCAGACAATGGAACAGGGCTCCAGGCAGGTTCTGAAATCTCCATCCTCATAAAGAGGACATGACCTTGAGCTACCTGCTATAACCAGACCTGCTTCGAGTGGCAGATTGGACCAGATGGCCTCCAGTGGTCCCTTTCAGCCCACAGGGTCCTGTGATTCTATGCAAAACAGGGACTGGAGCTCTCTTAAACAGTTTGCCTTGTTTTGTTTTGTAGATTAGAATGAGTAAAGGACAACAATATCCATGTAATCTGTCTGCTTATAACTAGCATTTAAATGAAAATTAAATGGTCAGGGAACTGGGGATTAAGGTGCTCTTCCAGTGTTCAGGCTGCTATCATGTGGTATCAGTGAGAGAGTACCAGCAAACCCTGGTGGTGCATTGATCTTAATGACACCTTACCCTTGTATCTGCTCCCTAGCTGTTCACCTGAGAGGTATGAAGAAAGAGAAAAGATCCCTTTGACATTAGATGTTTCCCTTTGATGTTGGATTAGGCATGTCTGAATTCCTTAGGCTTTTCTACCCTGGGAGCATGTTGCTGTGCATCCTGTTTTGCAGGAGGAGATAGATACCTGCTAAATGTGTATCTGCTCTCCTGCCTTCCTTCCTTCTCTCACTTCTATTATAGAACCAGCAATACACAGCATGAGTCCATAATTTATTTAATATTATTACATATGTTTCACAATCTAGATGGCTTCTCATAGCTAAACTACCAATCTTCAGGATTCAACAACAATAACATGTGTCTTTTACTTGAAACAAATTTTGAATCACAAATTCTTTTGTGTCTGATTTATCAGCAGTGTGTTGTACAGTAATGATATCCAGGAGTGAATCACTTTCCAATTCATGCTCTACAATACTACTAGGTTATTGAAATTATGTATATCGTACCCTTTAGGCATTTCAAGTGTATTGCTAAAATTTTAGTAGACAGTAGACAATTCCACAACTTGCAATTAAGAAGAGCTGGTGCTTTATTTGAAATTCACATCTATCAGCCATAAGACTGTTCCTGGCACATGGTTCTGAATGCAAGAAAATATTTTAAAATAGCCTTTTCTGAAGTTTTTGAAGGATGACTACCAGGCTAAGTCATTTTCAGCTGGACATAGATGACATTCCATGACCTCATCTGTGAAGGTAACTTCTTCATATACGCACAATAGAGCCCAGCATAATCTCAACTGGGATAACTGAGCTTTTAGGAGCAATCACAGGCAGGGCTTAAAGGCTGATCAGGAAGAAGCTAACAGACTCAGATGATATCTGAGCTCCTCTAACCGAAGGAAATATTGTTCTCATTCACAACACTAGGGTTCGGTACATTTCTTAACTTCTCCAGTATAGTTTACTAGCAAACTGAAGTGTTTGTGAGTTTGCCATCTGTCTGTTAGTCCTCTTTAAACATTTTTAAATTGTTTGACAGTTTCAACAACAGTGATGGAGGAACAGTGTCAGAGATTTAATGACCTCAGAGATGTTGTATTTCTGTCTCTAGCCCACATAATTTATTGTTCCAAGGTATTATTTTTAATTAGTCTCATGCAGGATGCAATTCTTGGGCCAAGAAATGAAAGAGTAGAAATTCCAACAGAAATAACATTCCTGTAACATTGCTTCCCAGGATGAGACAGAAAATAAATAAATAAATAAATAAAGTGTCACATGTATGCTATTCTGTAAGACTCTCAGTATAATATTTTAGATTTCATACACACAAACATTTTAGTTATTTTCAGTGTTCAGTGAAATCTAAAATACAAGATTTAGTTATTAATGTTCCTGTTTTTAGAACAGAGCTGCTGTTGGGAATAAATCCCAAGAAATATAATAATAAGACACTATAAAACATTCTGCAAAACGCTGGGCAAATAAGTCTTCATTGACAGACCTCCCCTTCATGTTTCTGTCTTGTCTTCTTAAATTGTAAGCTTTTCAAGAAAGGGACTGTCTCAAAATACATTTTTGGACAACCCTTAGCAACTTGAACTTGGTTCACTGGGCATGAAAATAATAATAAAAAACTCCAGTAATAATACTATTTTTAGACTATTATGTGGGAAAAAATACTTAGGTGGGATTAATGTTCTGTTAAGGTGGTAGACTCATAACTCTATCTGGTGTGGCTAAGTCTCTTGAATTATGTGTTTTCTCTACTGAACATAAATAGACCTTTGTAAAATGAACAAAACAGAAACTTTAATTTAAACCTCAGGAAAAAAAAGTTCTTATTTCACCCATATATTCTCCCATCTTATTACAATTCAGGTCTTTAGGAAAGACAAAATATTTCTGGGCAGTACAGATCATTTTGCCTAATGTTATTAAAAAAAAGAGTTAGAAACAAGAAAATGAAGAAAGTAATTTAATGAAGATTATCTCTAAGAACTTTGGTGCTCAAACTGCTGTAATGAATATATTTAAACCCTTTAAATCATTATGTCTAAGAGAGGCATGCCTTTGTCTAGAATTATTAATTTTAATTATAGGGATGTGACAAGTATAGGTTTGACCCAATCATCTCATTGTTGTTTTTTATAAATGACTTGCTCTTAACCTGCAAACTCTTTGGGATGAGAACTGTTTTGGAGTCCAGTGTTTGCAGAGCCTAAAAATAAGTAATACAAATAACCATAATTTAGCCTAATCTATGCAGTTATAAATAAAGGTAATAGTTGGGTCATCATGTCCCAGAAACATTTTTCTTACTACTGCTGATGGGAAGCATTCCTGGCTTTTAGTTATGATTTCTTTTCTGGTTTTGTTGGGATAAATTTGCCCGGAAAAGATTTCTCAAGAGGATTTGGGAGCAGACTTGACTGCTGGGCGTTGAGATATGATTTCTTTTTCCTGTCAGGGAGATAAAGGAATGGGGCAATATGATTTCATGTCATCTCAGTTTTGTGAGACCAGGGCTTGGAAGTGCAATACTCAGATGAAATTCCACAAGTTTGGAGATTATATTGTGTTCTTTCACTTTCCCAAGTTCCTAAGATATTACATAGGTCCTCTAATGTTGTGTAAGGTACTGTCTTTGGCAGTTATGATGAATTAAAATATAGTATCCACACAAACCTTCTGATATTGGTCTTTTTAGTTTGGAATTTGACTGAGACTGAGTCTGAGGCATAACATCAGGTTGTTTTATTTCAGTCCTTTTACCCTCCCTGAGAAATATTTAACATGCTTCAGTGTAAAGACTATTTTATTTCTGGAGCTGAAGGTTTCTCCTGCAGCCTTCTGGAAAAGTCTCTGAAGTGCTTCCCTGACTTCAGCGTATATACAACAATGGTAACAAAAACAAAGTACCCAAGTAACCGAGGAAGTAGCATATTTTTATATCTGTCCGTCTGATAAATCTCCTTTCTTGCAGCACACAAAGTCAAAGGTCAGAGAATCTGTGTACATTTTAAAAGGTTTTGAAAATGCCCCTGATGTCACTGCACGAATGGGACGCATTTTTCTGAGGTAACATGCTGTGGGTCTTGCCACACTGTTATAGTCTCATAGATGAGTGTTCTCCTTTTTGTGATATACACTGTAATATCCTATCTTATCCTTTGTCACTGATTACAATGTAGGCCAGTAGAGGCAGGTGGGAGGCTAAGTGCATAGTTAGACAATAACAAAATGTCCTCTCTAATTTTTCAGTGTGTCCAGTTGTTTTCTGGTGGTGGAAATATGATGACAAATTAAGCTGGGGTTTTGTGTGTGTGTTTTGTTTGTTTGTTTTTCTCCAGTTTTGCACTTCTACTTATGTCTTGTTATAAAGAGTTATAGCCAAAGATGGATCTAAACTCTTTCCTCTTTTCCAGGTTCAATACTCCTGAATTTTGTGCATGTTTAAAATCAAAGCTGTATCTAAGAATGATAAACAATCCCTATTGTTACAAATCCTCAAATATAAAGAGGCCTTAAGCTGGAACTGTGCACACCACCGATATTGGACAGGATGGAGTTGGGTGATAAAACTTGCCTTATACTATCTGAAGACCTTGATCTCATGCTGAAATCCATCAGATTGCATCTTGAAACCAACATTCATATTTAGTGGCTTGTATGTATTTTATGCTCTCTGTGAGTAGAAATTTTAAAGAACAGAAAGATACTACTTGGTTATTTCTAATACAAATTTCCTTAGTTTGTTTTCTGTTATTAAACTGAACACTAATAGGGATTTCATGACATGTAAAGAAATCCTACATGTTACAATTTAATCCTGAAAGAAGCTGAGCAGAAGTACATGCAGACTATCAGTGTTCTTCATGTTAATAAATATACATGTTTGTGTGACTCCCCTCACCTTATGGCAGGTTAACAGCAGCTTCACACTTAGTACTGGAAGCAAAATGACATTGATGTTAAATTGTCTTTCTTCTCTCTTTTTATTTATTTATTTTGATTTAATGACCTTAAAATTCCTTCAGAATAGTGTTTCTTTTGGTTTAAATTGTCAGTAAAAAGTAAAAGGTTAATGCATTATCAGCTCATTCTCTAAGCTTTTCAATTATATTTTTCTTCTTACAAGATTAACCAGAAATGAATGAATAGAAATACCAAAGCTGAATAGATAACAGCGTTAATCAGCTGACTTTTTTGTTTGTTCTCCTTCACAATTTTTATTCATCTTAAGAGAGGATTAAAAATCATAAAGATACAAATGCTTAAAGCACTAGGCTAGTCTGTGATTTGGAGACTCATTCAGTTGCTTGCTCTGAAAGACACTTCTTGTATGACCTTAGGCTCTTCAAAAATGAAGATAATAGCATTCTGTAGCTCATAGAATGTTGTGAGAATGAATACATTAAATATTTTGAGGTGCTTCAAATGGATGGGGATTGGATGGGCAATGATCTAAACCAGAAGGAGAATTTATATCGTGTTTTCTAAGGAGGAAACAAACTCTTTAAAAGCACTGAGATGATTGCTTAATAAATCAAAAAACCTCAGTTTTGTGGTTTCAAGATCATATAGAGAAATTGAGAGCACAAATTCCATAAAAACACAGCAGGTTTAAGTTTTCAAACTTGTGGAAAAATAAACCTTTTTTTTCTTTCCCTTGTCTCTATAAAATGTGAAAGGTAGCTTTATTGCAATATAAAAATAATTATCAGGATTTAGAAGGAGCTTAATACAATTTCAGTTTTCTTAAATAACACCACAGATAATTTAAAATGTATTTGGACTTGTATCCCTATAAACTCATGCATTTAGAAGGCAAACCCCAGGTTGGATAAATGTGTAGAATGGAATATAAAAGTCAGTTTAGTTGTTCTTCAAGTACTAAACAGCAAAGTTTGGGGTATCACAGGAGACTAGTGAACAGTAGATTATATAAAAATGAGAGGTCAGTGCAGAAGCGTAAAACACATGACACAAAGAATCACAATTTGTTTTAAGACAATTTAATTGAAGAAGTTCTGTTAGTACCTGTAATTGATTAAGTACAACTTTAGCATACTTGTCAGGAGGGAAAAATAAGCTTGTTTTTGTGGTATCTAGGTGAACAAGGTCAAAGTAAAGCATGAAATAAGATAATACCAATCCAAGTGTAAACATGAGAACACTTCAGAGGCTAGTTAAAATACAATGACTTTTCCAAAATGCACCTCTCCGAGAGGTTTGAATTAAATTTCTCTGCTGTCTTTAAGGCTGTTAGATTATGTGTTATCTGAATAAATAATAAAAAAAAATGTCCATCATAAACCCTAGAAGTTCTAGCTCTAATGATAATCAATATTCATTAAGCAATCAAACCTAGCTTCTCTTCCTTGGAAATGAGAAATGTTGTTTATTTCAAACCCTTCATATTCTTTACTAAGCAATGCTACTGTTAATACTGCTGCAGGATGTGCCTACGGTTACTAGCAAACTAAGAAAGGAGATGGTGTTTCCTAAACTGTACTATTGAGTACTGCTGTTGATTAGGATGGCAGATGAACTACAGGGACTGCAAAGCACGGCAACGCGCAGCTTTCCCCTTTGTTACCAGCGGGCTGGCGCTGATGTTAGCACACTCCATGAGGTGCTTCAGGTGAAGGTCCAGTGCTTTGTTCTGTAACATGGCTAATGTTAGCCTATAATGCATCATGAGAGGACTGATGTTTTGGATCATGACAATTAGTTTATTCTCTGACCTATTAAGATGAATAGTTACTGCAACTGCTGTCTCAGCTATGGCAATTGCAGATGCTGTTCTTTGTACATTGGAGCCTTTTAAAACTCTAAGCCATTTGCCTCAAGTATTTTCTATTTTCTGTTTGCTACCTTGTGTTTTCATAAAGTGTCCTCTTGTCCTTCAAAGCAGGAAGCCTCAGTTGGCCCTGTCTGTTCTCTTCATTCTATTGCATAGCTGGCTCTTATCTTTTCGTGCCTGAACAATTACTCTTTTTTATTGTGTTTTAAATGAGAAAACATGTCCCCTTCATTTCTGTTCATCATCCCACAGTCTCATTTTGCCTTTAATTTTTGTTTTAGCTTGTTTTCAAAGGCCTGCATGTGCACTCTTTCTTGGTAGATGTCTATATACCCTTATATGTCAATTTATAATGGCATTCAATTCGCTGACAAATTTTATCTGAGTTTGTCAGGGAACAGAGGTCTGAGAGACAATTAGTTTCCTATAAATAACTTTTGAACAAGTGGTTAAGAAAAGGTAGCAATGTGACCTCACTTTAGCAGGCATTGGAGAATTCAAAACTGACAGGGCTTGAGAGTGCTCCTGCGAAAAGTCTTACTCAGAGGAGCTCTGATGTCCGCCCACAGACAGTTAGCAGGAACTCATGGAAGTTCCTGCTTTTAATGAGGATCCTAATAGAGAAAGGATGAGAAGCTGCCAGCATGTACTGGAAAAATACTTGTATTTTCCCTCTCCTTCACCCTAAATAGCTTTTGAAGATTTGTCTTTTAGCTCTCTGCTGTGCAGTAAGGGGCCGAATCCACCTATCATCCAGTTCCTTGTGAGTTACTTCAATCTATCAAGATGATGCAGCTGTACTGGCCCCATATAGCCAATCTCCTTGCCTCTAGCAGAAAGTGAGACCAGCTCTTGGTGACACTGTACAGTTCTGCAGCCCAGCACAGTAATGGTGACAGCGATGAAGTTTTATCACAGTTAGGAGACAACGTTACATTAACTTAAAACTTCTGCTGTGCATAGCAGAAAACAATCTAAACTATATCGCGAATGTTTACAATTAATTGTACATAACAATACAGTTTTCTTCTAATGACATCAGCTGGGATGAGGACTTGTAGTATAGGGTGTATTTAAAACTATTCCACCTATTTGTATATATTTATAATTGATTTTTCTTTAAAATTAAATGGCTTCTCCAAACACATAATTCTCATATGCATTCAACTCTTATTCTGCAAAATTTACCAGATGGGCCATTCCTCAAATGCCAAGGAGGTTTAGCACTGGTCTGGTAGTCTCTGCAAATGAGTAGGGTAGAGCTTTCAGCCAAGGCACCAATTTTCCCTTTGTGTAGGTGATCTGCTACCTGCCGGGCTCTACTGAATTCCCAAAGAAGTCAGTCTTACCTGCCTGCTTAAGTAGGTAAGTCTGGCCCTGCTATGAAAAAGAAGACAGGTTTGACTTCTCTAGCAGTAGAATTGAAACAATTTTCAGCATAATTTTTTAAATCTCATTTTTAAACAACTCCCATAAATCATCTTACCTTGCTCACAGAGATTCTTCTGGAGCAGCATTCCCTTGAAGAACAATTAGAATGACTATAGCCATCAGAGTACCATGTAAATCTTCCCAACTGGAGGTAACCTTCATAGGAATAAATATAATTATCTTGTCAACATCTTTACAGGGCTTAACAAATCAAAGACATTTTCTTTGGAAAATAACGTTAGGGTCATACATGCAATTAAAGGATTTTATTTTTATTATTTTATTTTATTATTAATTAAATTTTTACATTTGGAGACATTTTAATTTAGGGTTTTTTTCTCTAACTCAAATAATTTAAGTGATTTTACCTTATCTCCACAGAATTTAGAAGAAAATCACATACAAAAACATCATACAGCAGCAGACTTCTTTCGACCTATTTCCACAACTTGTCTTCCTTTAGTGTAGTTTTGTAGAGATAAATGCCCTGCTGCTAAAAGGTCATGGCTCTCCTAAAGTCACCGCTTCTGCAATTGACTCCCATTGGGGAAATGCTTTATAGTGTAAGATTCTAAGCTTCTTCCATACACAAGGAATAGCTATCTGTATGGAATCCAAGAGGCATGTAGTCCTACAGCTTTCCTGTAGACAGGAAAACTGTTTGTCTCAAGCCACTACTAAATGAATCAGAGAAATTCAGATCTACTAGGAAGAGCTTATATGTGACAATGTGGGGGTTTTTTTGAGATGTATGAATTCAGCATAATTTTATGTTATAATGTTTTAATTACTTTTATTCCAGAAATTTTGCTTAAAAAATAAAAATGTTTTAAAAGTTGCTTTAACAGAAATATTGTCCCTTTCCAGAGACTCAGTAGTAATGCTTATCTGGTTATTGGGTCAACTGTTCTACTGGCAACTTAAAAGTTTTTGCATTAATCAAAGATCTAGGGAAGTAGAGCAGGGAAGAATGGTGGAGTGGTGATACTGTTCAGAATGTCAACGACAGAGCAACAACGTGGACAGACCATCTGACAGACACTCCAGCAAGGCTGCAGCTGGCTTGCCCAATGGACTGGCATTGTAAGCCTCCTTTCCCCAGAACAAGGTCTAGGCCTATCAGAAGCAACATGGCTCTGAGAACATGTCCAAGAATCCTGTATCACTAGGGGGAAAACTTGTCCAAGTCACCAAACAAGCTGCAGAAGAAACAAGGTGAAATACCTAGAAATGAGAAGTCTTCATCCAGTGGCTAGACTCTGTCTTTAGGAATCTGTGGTCATTAGAAAATTTGGTGGTTTTATGAGATGAAGGCAAAGTCTGGGATGCTTCATGGACCAATGCTCAGATGTTGTGCTTAGCAGTGTCTGAATATCACTGTTGGTGTTGGATGTGCTTCTTTAACTGAGTATATGATTCTTTTCAGAATTTGACGCTGTTGGGAGTATTATG
This sequence comes from Brachypteracias leptosomus, assembly GCA_013401335.1. Classification (NCBI taxonomy): domain Eukaryota; kingdom Metazoa; phylum Chordata; class Aves; order Coraciiformes; family Brachypteraciidae; genus Brachypteracias; species Brachypteracias leptosomus. Next base: position 14,547 of record VYZX01035761.1, read on the forward strand.
GGACAATGTATGTTGTGAATCACACCCAACTGGGGGACTGTAAAAGCAGAGACCAAATACTTGTGTTGGTCAGAGTAAATGGGTATTCCTTAGTCGATGCTCATATGAACTGTATTTTTTAAGGGCTATAAAGAAACACTGCTGATTCACAGAGCCACACAAAGATTTCTTCCTCTCAAGGCTTCCTGTGAGCACTGTGATAGGAGCTTGTATCCTGGAGCACTTCTAGGGGGATGAGTCACAGTCCTCAATTACCTGTGAAATGCTCCCAGCAGTCAACCATCCACTACTCACCTTGCATGGTCCCAGGTGTGTCATGGGTGGTTTCTAAAGTGGAAGGGTAAAGTGAGGTTTGGTATTACTCATTCTGCAACTGGCACTTGAACTGGCTTAATACTGTTATCTACAGTGGATTGTACAGTGCATGCCCACCTTCAGACACTGCGTTCAGACTCCTTTTCCTTAGGGGATAGAAGCATCTTTAATGCTTTAAGAAGACCAACAGCTAGAGTGTTCACGCCCATGATACTGCCAGCAAAGGCCTGCAGGAAGTTGTCATGGTGTATCAAAAACTCTCTGCACTCCAGGAACAGCTAGTGCAAAACATACATCTCTGGTGTCCTATGTGCCGGTGAATATGATCTCCTTCCTGCCTACTGTCTGGAACCATTTTGGGGAATGGGTGTGCTACATGAAGTACTAAGCATAAAACTGGTGTTCAGAATCTGCTCTTCAAGCAACATCCTCATGAACTAAAAAACTTCACATTTTCTCCGGAGAACCTGAGCTCATCTAGAAATTACTTCCACTCTTATTGCTTTCGTGACCAGAATTACACCTATACTTTGACTTCTAATCCATGTATTATTATTTTAATGTAGATTTTATCAGAATTCAGCTGTGGTTACACCTGAAGGGATACTATTTCTTTTTTATCTGCCTATATCCTGTTTCACATATGTTGCCAAAGGGAAAAAAAAAGTGCTCAGTATAGGGAGCACAGAGAGAAAAATTCGTGGCACAAGTTTTGTAAGAGCTTTCTCTAGGACACTACAATGGCTTAATTTTGCTTCTGTGAACATATAAGCTATTACTTGAAGTTGTAGTATTTGGTAAGACAGCCTTATATTTTATCTCATTAGCTGCTTTTCAATAAATATCAATGGTAACATTCCTCCCTCCCCAAAGAATTATCTGTTAGATATTTCAGAGTCAGTACAAAAGTCAGGAAAGAGAAAAAGCATAGTTACACCTATGTAAAATACTACAGATGTTTACTTGAGAAGATTTATTGTTTGAGTCTTAGAACAGTGACGTTATATGGGGCTGGAGGGCAGCTCTGCTGTCAAAGCTCTGCCTACCGTGGAGCATTCTCCAATCTGGATAAGTTTGAACAAAAGAGAAATCACATGTCTCTGTGTTCAAGGACATGCTAGCCAAATTGCCTTTGTTAGAGATTATCAGTGTTTGAAAATTAATTTTTTTTGAGGTTTCTTTGCACACTGGACACTTCCTGATAGTACTTGCCTCTGTCTTCAAGCATCTCTCTGCTCTGGATATCAAAACTGGAAAGAGAGTGTATATCTCTATTATATATTAATCCTACACCCTGGCAGGACTTGAGCAATATGGAGGAAAAGAAAGAAGCAGCAGTTCCTCATCTTGCAGTTTGATTTTGATTTCTACTATAGCTAAAGCTGACATTTAAAGTAAGGAATGCTGGAAAGGCTTGGAAGTTATGAAAAGGTAAAGATAGCACTGTTCCTTTTTTTTTTGTTTTTTGTTTTTTACCAGAATGCACTAGCAAAGTGCTTCTTGGTAATATTGCTCATCAATCGCTATTGAAAGCCTGATCAGGTGGTGAAGATACCCTTCAGCCTGAAAGAAGGATTACAGTGACAAAGACTGCTTTTGGGACACAAAGTAAAATTAACTTCTAGGTTATCCCCGTCAAGGACCATTAAGTTCTGAACTATGAGGGACACTGTGAACAAGTCATATTTTAACCTCCTGTGAGCACAAAAGCAGGAAGGTTCTTCTCCTCCCCTCAACAAATCTGACCTTCGCTAAAATTTATGTGAAAATGAAAAAATAAAAGAAGGCTGTAGCCCTGCCAAACTCTGATGATGTGACTCATTTTAATTACTGGTATTTGGAAATTAAATGGTCTGAGTTTCATTCGGTAGTTTGTTTCAGGAAGAATGGTTTAAACAAGCTCCAGAGCTGCAGCACCTTTTACAGCAGGTGTGAAGCAAGGCATTCATTTTTCTTTTAACAGAGTCCTTGTAAGCATAATAACAATTAGGAAGCTAGGTCTTCACATCCGAATCTCCCGTTTGCTCTGTCCTTGGGCTGCTTCATCACTTCTAATTTTCTCAACAAGTTTCTCAAATATCAGTTTCAGTAAAATGTCATTGAACAACGTCAGACGTACATGATTTCTTTAAAAGCAAACCATGTAAGAGACATAGGCAGCTCAAACACATGCACTGTTAATGTAAGCTTCTTAATTAGCTGAACTTCTTTCCCTTTGAATGCTTTCCCCTTATCAGCTTCATTAAGCCAGAATATCCACTAAACCAAAATAGTAATTCTTCACTCAAGGTATAGAAGAGCTGAGGAAACAAGAGATGTCTTATGAGAGCAGTGGTGGATTTCCTTGCTATTGCTTTTTTTACATAGTTTTCTTCAGATAGAAAAGGAGAGAGAAAGGATCAGAGGAATATATAGTAGCAACAGTAACACTAACAACTAATTCTTTTAGAAATGACAATACATTTGCTCATTTTGCAGATAATCTAGTTGTATTTTGACAGACTGGCTTTTCATGCATTTAGTCTGTCTTTAAAAGAGCACAAATCAGCTTCAAAAGGTAAATGCATTTGCAGTGTTATCTCAAAGAGAGATGACAGACTATCATGAAGAGAAATTTTCAGTACTGTTGTGTTTCTGATATTTTTTTTTTTCAGAAATATAAATTCACACTTTCAAGAGCAAGTAAATTAGGCACAGCTTTCATATTTAGGGTGGGGAGTGGGGCTTAAAATGGTAATTAATTTATGACTCTAAAGTTTACTCAGGAACCTGTAATTAATCAAATATCTAAAATGTGTTTAGACTATAAATTACACAGACATTTTCAAATATGATTGTAATGATTTCTACTACTTTTATTATTGAGGAAATAGCACCAATTTAGACTGTTAAACACATCTTGTTGTCAGCTTTCGAAACTATAAACATCATCCAACAACAGTAGGGAATAACTAACGTATTTCTAACCATTTATTTTGTAAACAATGCTTTAAAAATGATAGGAGAAGTGAAGTTGGTACTTTATATTACAAATCATGTTTTCCTCATTGCATATCAGACTAAAAGACAAGACCAAAGGACTGAAGTACATTTTTAGACTGTTCACTGAAACAACTTCTTAAAAAGAAGCAAACAACAAATCAGATTTATAAATACAAACCAGGAAGAAGTACTGAGCATCTCTAGATTTGAGACAGAAGTGAATGTACCTATCTGATATGTGTTATTTTATTTTGGGATTCTGCTGTTGCGAAGAGAACAGCATATATCACAACTAGTAGTACATATATGTGGCTCATCTCAGCTGTGCGCTATAGATACAGATTTTGCAAAATAAACTCATTTCCTCGTCTTCCTGTGTCCTCATTTCCATGAGAATAGGTGTGGAGAGGTATCTCCA
>VYZX01035762.1:0-15541 GCA_013401335.1 Brachypteracias leptosomus
AGACAGACCCACTACAGCCATCATTTATGGACAGCAGGTTTTGCAGCTACCTGCAGCAGCACAGAGTGCAGAAGGGGAATGGGTGATGCAAGCGCTCCAGCACTGGGAGAGGCTTTGGCTGGAGCACAAACTGTGTCAGGCACCACAGCACCCTGGGAACTTAATGCACTGATCCTGCCACTCCCAGAATGGTTTGTTCATGCATGAAAATCTATTTTCCAAAGAGACTTTAGTGACTTCCAGAAGAATAGACCATGTGCATGTGACTACCACACGATGCTGGTGTCTTCTAAGCATTTGTCTGCATACATATGAGCTTGTCCCAATAAGGAGTCCAGGCACACTTCTTCTTCAATGTCTTGTCAGGTAAATTATGGTGTATTTGTAAAGACCTGTGGTACTAAAGTCATACACAGTACTTCAATAGTGTTTTCAAATTCTTTTTAGGAAGAACAAATATATTATAACTATGTCATCAGTAGGAAATGTCTAGAAAGAAGAGCTGGTTCAGATTACGTCTCTCATAAGCTCCAAGTTTTTATAGCTGTTTCTGTTCAGTTGTGACTGTTTTTTTGTTTTAAACACATACAGTGGCACCATGCCTAATCCATGCAGTTAAGTAAGGATAGTGCTTTTCTATAATTTAGTTTATCATTGAGAAATAGCCATATTGGCCTTAAACAAGATATCCCAATAGAACTGTTGTGACACCAGCTATGCTTGTACGTGCCTGCCTTTCCCAGATGTAGCAAACTCTTTTTGTATATGAAATTTATATTATACAGATATACATAAGTGTTTGTGTGGAAAGAAACCGTGAATGCAAATCTCCACTTTATATTATATTAGTATACTATTACTCCTGTACTTACTTTTTAAAAAACAATGTTTTATTTTTTTGTCAATTAAAAAAATCTCAAGAATCTCATCTTTTATTAAAAAAAAAAAAAGAGTCCTACAGCCTGTACCTTCTTTGAGGGAACACCTGGGATAGAGCCCCCTTAGTTTCCAGTGTGATCCCCAGCCCTAGTATTCAAGGCTGTGACCAGGAGGGATGGCACTCGGCCTCCCTCGCACGCTTCGTGTTGCTCCTGCCTCTTCACTTTTTCTGAAGTATGTCTTTTTTACGTAGGTAGGGACGACATGCCATCTGTTGGGGAGATTAGCATCCCCAAGCTGGAGCCCTGCAATACTCCTAGACAATATAGGAAATGTATTACCAGAATGTAATGACTTGTATTTGCATTTCACACATTTAGTTTTGCTTCACACATTCCTCTCTCTCAGACATGATAAAGGGAGAGAACGCTCTATTTCTTGTCAGTGTGGATGGATGGCACCCCTTGAAGAGTATGCATTTGAAGCAATATGTTCTGCATCACTGACATAAGTTAAGATACTGTTAACGCCAGGCAGGTTCGTTTTCCTATTCAGTGCTAGCGAGAGGGGCACTCAGAGACTTGGTGATTTTAATTCAATGGAGATCTAAGTTCCTTGCTGGAGCTGAAGGAAAGAAATGGAGACAAATCCAATACAATGCATTAACAGAGAAAATAACTTTTCTGGCATATTCACAATGGTTGTTAAATTGTTTGCTCCTGCAAAAAAAGTTTCTGAAACTGCAAATTATAGCTGGACTTATATATGCTTGGAGGAACTTTTGAATCTTGTCTTCTATCTCCTGTCTCCATCGGATGGATGATTAGAAGAGCAGCAATCATGACTTACTCATCCTTTTGTTCTTTATATACAAACCAAAACACTTTTTGTCAATCTATTCAGTACCTTATAGTTGATACACAAGGTATCTGGTAGATACATCCTTGAGTATGATCATCCTTTAGAATGGCATCTTAAAAATATATAAACTAAGATATGTTACTGTGTGAGGCATACAAATGCATAAAACAGAGTATAAAGTGTTATATCTCTGCTCTTAAAACAACAGCATTTGCTAAAGCATCTTTAAATTTCAATCAACAAGTTCTGTGGGATGGGTTTACAGCTAAACTTCCATCACTAGTCCCTACAAATATTTCCCTGGTAATGGCTGCCACAATCACTTGACTGCACTATATGCAGTGTTTTGGAAAAAATAGAACTAGTTCAGTATAGAAACTAACAGATCAACTGCTCTCTGATTGTAATTTAATATGTAGTTCAGGGGCTGAAATGCAGCACAGTTATTTCCATTTGCCAAAGCTGGAGATATGATTATGCCTCTGTTGGTGTGTTAAAGGATGAGTGACTTCAGGCATGGATGAGTGGGATTTGGTCTGTGGGTTTGATCTCTGGCCATGCTTGCACTCTGGATATAACTTGCTTACAGCTGTTTGGACAGGTGTTCAAGTCTGCATCACACAGTATGAGGATGAGCAGGTCTGCGGCATGGACCTGTGTATGTGAGTACCACCTTTTTCCCTGTAACACGCACAGCAAAACCAGAGACCACAGCCTAATATCTGAAATTTCCTATTGTGCCCTTTAATGCTCACCTGTAACTTTGATGAGGGAGAAGGGAGGACTAATCTGACAACTAGAGACACAAAGAAGAGCTGATGGGTTGTACATGAAGGAGTGGGACTGCCACCCTTGGAACTAGCCCTGAACAAAACGCTTAGCCAAATGTGGAGAGAGGAGGATGAGAAGCTGTTCCTGAGGAGGGCTCTAGTGAGGTGGCACTGGTGTATGGCACTACACAAGTGACCACTACCCCAGCTCTGGGCATTAGCCCCACTGCATAAATTACTCAGTTGTGCCTCCTGGTGCTCTGGATTATGTGAGTCCTTCTGACTCATGCTGCAGTGTGTAATATCCTGCATAATGTTAAATTCAGTAGTGATCCCAAGTGCAGAGTGCTTGCAAGACCTGTGCTGTGCTCAGAAACCAGCAGCAGAGCAGACTGGGCTTAGGGAGAGACAGGGTTGAAGCACTTCTTCCATAGGTGATGTTAGAAATACCAGATCTATAGCTTAAGATTAGATATTGTCCCAGTGAGACAAGAGCTTTCCCTCCTCTCATTGCTCTGCAAGGCAGACTTCCAAAGGCCTCAGCTTTGTTTCACTCTACATGTTCATTACTACTTTTTAATGACTGAATTCTCACTCAGCCATGAAATAACATAGGGAAAACTGCATTAGCAAGCAGACTTGCTAAATTCAAAATTAAGATATTTTCAAATATTACGAATGGGAATTAATTTACTGTGCTATCTGTAGCAACAGTGCAGGTTGTCTTGTGGAATAGTTACGAAATACTTGCCGATATCAGCAGAGAATATAGACAAACGTGCAAGGTCCTGCACACAGGTCAGGGAAATCCGAGGCACAAATATAGCCTAGGCGATGTGTGGATTGAGAGCAGCACTGTGCAAAAAAGACTTGGGGGTGTGACAAACCAGTGACAAATGTGTTAGAAGGTCCCTGGAGGATCTTAGTGACAGTATCAAATGTCCTGTTCATCTGCAGCCCAGATGTTGGGGACAGCTCACCTTTTCTATCACGTCTGCAAGGGAAACTGGGAACAGGGCTGGTCAGAACATGGGCAAGGAAGAAGTTTTGACAAGGAAGAGGTTTTGGCAAGAAAAAGGGTTGTTTTGATGAAACTAAATTTTTTCACAGAAATGACAGCTATTGATACAGATTTCCTAGATTTTAGGAAAAAAACCCCTTTTTTATTATTATTTAATTGGAACAAACACAAACTTCCACCACTAAACATGTCCTACAATTCTGTAATGCAACAGGCTGGCAATATAGCAAGATGGTCGATTTGAAGTTAACTCAAAATGAGCATGAGCATTTGAAAGCACAGGGGAGAGAAGACAAGGCAGAGTAGCAGTCCTGCTTCTGAGGTGGATGGAAAGATGAAGCTTCCCCTACAGCTTCAGACTGCTTGGGGAAGGCTGAGCAGTCACGGCACTGTTCGCACCCACATCTACTCTCTTGGAACTGTGTTGGGCACCTGCCTCCAGAAGGATTTGCAGCTTCTTTAGCCAGAAATCTGTGGGCCCTGCATGTGTGTGTGGTCCATGGACACCCCGCCAGGGAGTCAGAAATCTCACTAGAGAGGACTGACACCACCAGTGAGATGGTCTCCTCTCACATCCCCTGCTGCATCAGTCTACAAAAGCAGAATGGAGAAGGCAAACAGGAGGTGTGTTTTAGAAGGTGCATTTTTAAGATGTCAGTGGGGAAAAGTTTTGCATTCTTCCTTCACATGAGGCTATACTGACCCTAGCAGGGTTAAACTTAATCACAAAAGGCATCAACACTCGTAGTGAAGATGCTGATGACCTATCACTGAGATGTGATGTCAGGATGTGAAAGTTAGGAATAGAGATGATGTGGTGTGTGACTACAGGTACCAGCCTGGTGCTACACTGGTGCTGCACTTCCAGAGGGGAAGCTGCTGTCAGCCTTGTCCTTGGAGGATGTGATACTAGTTGTGGGGTTGGGAACTGGGATTCAGCTACCCTACATCATCTTTACAGTTGTGTCTCTAATAGGCTGGCTTGTGGGGAGAGCAAGAGTTAACGGCTAACATTGTTTCGTGGCCAGTACATGTGGTAAACAAGATTATTTATAATGAGATTAGCCTTGGACAGGCTAAATCACTGATGAGTTCATCTTGGTCTGAGGCAATCCTGAAGCAATTGTATCACCAGAGAGGGTCTGAAGTGGTGTTGGGCATCCCAGTGTGCCAGGATCCTGACAGGAAGCCATGACTTCTTGGATGGAAGAATAGCTGCTGCAGGTAACAGGCAGCTCTGAGTAATGCACCTCACTGTAGGCATATGATGCAAGTGAAAAGCTTCAAAGAATCATCACTGGTTAAAATTGAGTACAATTACAGCTGGAAATACTTGTGAGATGCTCTGTGATGTGCTTAACTGTGTTTGTCACCAGCCTCTCCTGGTGCTGGGTGGTGATGCACACATATAGCCAGAGGTGGGAACTTTGGGTTTGGCCAAGACTGCAAGCCCGCTGTGAGCAGCAGGACCCTGGGTGGGATGTGGGGAGCCCCTGCTGCAATGCAGGGAGGGTCAGGCACTGACCAGCACACTTGGACCACAGCTGCTATCACCTGCAACCCACCTAGCTGGATAGCAGCTGCTGCAGGTACATGTGATAGATGTTATTGGGTGGGAGTGAGGAAGGGAATTGATGTAGTCTTAAATTAACATAACTGGAACAAGACCCCTGATAGTATGTGCCTGTCCCGCCCTCAAAAAAACAGACTTTTTATCTGGGATAGATTAACTTAATGATGAGTGTGTAAACATTCACAGGGGGTGGGGATGGGGGAAAGATGAACCTGGTAGCCGAGTGAAGTCCTCAGCTTCAGAGAAACAACCCTGTGTTTCCACACTATTTTCTTAGCACCTTGCATAGAGCTCTTCCAGAAGGACCTCCCATAGAAAATAGCACCAAAAAGCATATACCCAAACAAGAATTTAGGAAAGAGGGCCTATGCTTCCATCTGGGAGACCTGGAGTATTGCCACTGGAGGCACCATACTGCTTGGGAGAGCTGGATGCACATTATGCAGACCTGGTCTCAGACAAGCTTGTATTTGCTGACGTAATTTAAATCACTAATTCTGATCTCTCATATGCTTAAACCAGCCATTAGATCTCTGTGGTCTTATGATGGTGTAAATTAAAATCCGTCCTTGTAGAGCTGTTGCAAAGAACTGATCTTGTCGGTGGTGGTTTCATGTCAGCTCAGTGCTATCCATCCAGTTTGTTCCAGTAGTTCCCACTGGGAATATGTCTCCCTTAGTCTGAAGTGCCTGCTACGGTATTGTCAAACACAAGTTGAATGGAGAATTATCAACATTTAAGCAAACATTATTTATATTCATGCCACTGCCATTTGCTAGTTTTGGACGCTTTGTTTCCTTGTCTAGATTTCACTGTCAACCATCAACTTTTTGATATTCAAAATCTAAGTCAATATGGTAAATTTTTTTTTTCATTCAAATATTAAATGGTTATTCTACTTTCAGTAGTCTTTTTAACACATTTAAATTCTGTTTTTAACAGAAGAAAAAATGACCTAAAAGTCTTTGAAGCCAACCTACTCCTTTCTTTTCCTGTTGCTTTTCACTAAGCACTATGTCTGTAGTGCCAGACTAAAATTATGCTGCTTAAAATTGATAAAGTACTGCAGCAACAACAAAAAAGGAAAATATGACAGAGAAAAAGAACGGAAAGCAAAAACCTCACAGTACTCCAGAGAGGCTTTTCTTTTCCATCTCATGTTATGCAGTGTGTAGAATATCCAATTTGAAAAAGTGACTCAGAGCAAACTGCTATTGAGAGAACAGGCATAAAAGCAGATACAAAACTGCTCACAGCCTCAGATTAAGTGAGCTCCTTGACAGCCCTCCCCCACCTTCCCAGCACATTACAGGTCGGAGAATTAAGCGAGCTGTGTCCTGCAGAGTGTATGCATGAGTCACATGTCAGATGTGTAGTGAGGGACGCGAATTCATCTTGGAGATTTTCAGGGCTGGTGAGGCCTTGCCAGGTTTACCCCCTGACTCCCGGCATTGCCTGGGGCCTGGGGCCCTGCTCAGCCGCGCCCGCTCTCTGCCCAGGGGTGGGTGAGCATCGGTTTGCTTGAAAGGTGCCAAAAATATAGACAACTAGGTAGAATAGTTCTGTGTATTAAATTGTCTCAGTGCAAATTGAGAGTGAGAGTATGAAGAGGAAGATTGGTATTTGCTATATTTCTCTTTCTCAAAAACCCTATTAGTGATTTCCCACTTCAGCATTTCACTTGTTGGTTAGTCCCCATTCTCCAAATGCCACTATGTCACAGAGGGAACATCAGCCCAGAAATAATTGGTATGGCAATTTGGCACTCACTCTGCAAATTACAGCTAGCAGTTGCATGCAAAATTGTCTGTAGAAATCATTTGGCTCCTACCAAGAGTTAGTTTTATAATGGAGCTTGTTTTGTTACTGTGGCTATCATGCTGAAGTCTGTGGTTAAGAGTTGTTTTCCCATCTTGCTGATGGAAACATCTTCTAGCAAAAGAGAGGTAAATTAAGCCTTTTCTGCCACACTGTGCTTTGTTAGATTGAGGAGTCTCAACTTAATGTCTGTTCGAAATACATATGGACATTGTTATTGACTGTCTGGGAAGACCCACCTAAATGCTATATTTCATGTATTTAATAGACTATTGGAGATCTTCCTCTATCACTAATTAGCTATTAATTGGTGCAGAGACAACAGTAAGATCTACTTCTTAGGTGATTGCTGAGCCCAAGCTGAACTATGATTCCTTGTACAGAGGAAGAAAGGCACCAGGAAAGACTAAAAGACAACACTCCCCATTTTGGAGGGGAATGAGCTCCTCAGAGCAGTGAGATACGTTGCCCTCAACTTGAACTTGACTCATCTCCATCCTTAATGGATGTTCTCAGGACGCTTATGAGCCAAATGCAGACTATATTTTTCTTTCTGCCAACAATCCCCACCATGGACCTGAGAAAGCTTCTTCAGCAAAAGTGGATTTTGCTCCAGCAGGTACAGTCCTCTGAAAAAGTCCCAGTTCAGCATGTCAGCACTGTCCCAGCAGCAGTATTTTGCCCAGCTTTCAACCACCTTACTAAGTGACCTAGCAATCAACCTTTCCCATGGCAGGAGGAGGCTCTGCAGCAGACCTCATACATGGGATTTTAAGAGAGGGGTATAATGGATACTCACCAAACTACTGTCAAAGGAAGCACAACATCCTTATAATATAGACACTACAGGATTTCTGAAGCTGCTTTGAAAATGGGTCCAAAGAGTATATACAGCAGTGCAGGACCTATGGAAAAAGAAAACAGGCAGATAGTACGCTAATCAGAGAACAGTAAACAACAAGAAATGGGGTAGTGTGTGTGTGTGTGTGCGGGCACGCACACTCCTGCTTCTTGGGCTTTACACAAATACTTAGAGGACAGCAGATACTGTACATCAACTGATTCTCTGCAACTGTACACATGCACATCATTAGCAAATGTCAGGCAACGCACATTAGTTTGGGCATTCTTCCTTGACTTTCCTTGCAGCTCAGCTGCTGGGAAGTGGGCTTAGTATCTGTGACTATGCCCTTGGTGACACAGGTGATACACTTTTTTGAATATGTGAAAGAACAAAGAGCTTTAAATGCACACCATGAATATGTCTTCACATGGCAGGTTCTTCAGCTATGTGCTGTTTGGCCATGCTTAGATTTTATGTGTTGCTTTCTTCCCATGAATTAAAGAAATGAAGCCTGCTGTCATACCAGCCATGGCTGAGGAGCTGATGAGGAGGGACAGAGGGTACGATTTTCACTGTCCATTTATTCCTCAGTGCTTTGCTCAAACTGCAGTGCAATTAACCAAGCACCTGATGCTTATGCATCGGGGCACCTTACAGCATTTGTAATGGTACTAAATTATGAACACTCATGGAATGGGGTTTTGCTCTGATTGTCATACTTTTCTTCTGGCAGCCTTTAACTCCCATTAGATTAGTAGCTTCTATAATGATTATGACTGCCAAATTAAGCCATCTGTAAACACTAAAACAAGCTCTTACCAAATTCATAGTAGTCATGTTTAGAAAATAAGTTCTGCATCTTTTCAGCTGGTTGCCAGGAGAAATACTCAAAGTCAGATGTACCCTGCTCTATTTCTCCAGGAGCATCCTCTCCCTCATCCTTGTTGGCTGTGGCAGCAAGTGTTTTCTCCACCTGGCTGCTGCAGTCCTTGGCATTAGCACTTTCAAGGGCCTTGGCATGCCACATCACATTTGTGCCTGAGATTTTCTGTAAACATGTTTTAGTAAATACTATAAAGAAGTCTTTTGACAACACAGTCATTTGAACCCGAAAGGCTAAAGCAGAAGTGAAAAAGAGTAGCTTCACCACTGTGTTACTGCCAGCTTGATATACTTGTTCTACATACACTGTTACTGCATCAAAGTGATATTTTTCAACTAACAAATGAAATGAAGAAGGAAGTTTTGTTGGTTTCTTCTCTTCTTGTCATGCGTGCAGCAAACATTGTGTTTCTACAGCCCAGTCTAGTAAGCAGTGAGTGCAGAGAATACTGAAGATCTAACAGAGCTACCAAGCAGCCAGGACAGGCAGAGGTGTGCAAAGCCCCCTGGGTGGCTGGGCCAGAGGAGGTAGCAGACATGGGGCTCTTGCCCTGCCACACACAGCTGGTGTGGGCTGTCACTGCAGAGCATTAACAAACTACCCTGAGGGACAGTGCAGTATTCATGGCTCTAAAATGAGTCACAAATGAGTCAAAGCCCTCCTAGTAGTGAGACAGCCCCCCCTTGCAACACATGTATTTAACAACTCAAGTGCAACAGAGGGACTTGTGCCTTTAAAGCAGGCTATATTCTATGATAGAAACCAAAAGCTGAACTTACTGGGTATTGTTCACCCTCACTCCTTGCAGCAACCATGGAAGATGCAACACGGGCTGCTCAGAGCAGTATCACCATGCAAATCCTCTCTCTGTAGCTGCTTGCAACCTTGCGCTGTGTCCTAGATGCACTGCAGCAATGATCAAGCTCCCCTGCTAATCTCCAGTGTCAGCCAGCCTTGACCTAGACAGAGTCCCTGCGACTCAGCCTGGTCTGTTGGTAAGCCCTACATACAACTAATTATGCAAACAAAAGGTACAGTTTAATAACTGGCAGGTTGCTCACACCATATCAACAATGTTAAATGCCTCCAGGCTGTTCTTCAGAAAGGAGGATGGGCAGGGGCAGAACTGCCAAGGAGAGAAAACCAGTCTCATGGAAGGGCTGTTGGAGTGGTCTCCCTGTTTTCTGCTATTTTTAAAGAATCAGCTGGCTCATGTCATGGGCATCCCTGTGGGAAAGCCAGGCCAGGGAAAGCTGTGATATATGTTAAGGACACTAAGTTGTGATGCAATCATCACCACAGAGTGACTGCTGAGCAGCTTAACGTGTGTTGTGAGATGGGCTCAGGGGCTTGGCTCAAAAGAAACAGCTCAGGCCAGTGGTGATGGCCGCCAGCTGAGAATTAGCAAAATGGGGGTGTTGTTGAGATATCCTGTCCTGAGGCAGCTGAGGGCTTTGAAAATGCGTGAGGTGACCTTAATTTTTATTTGGGGTGTGCATTAACGAGCAAGTGGTGTGATGAATGCATAAAGGCACTGGCATCTGTTAAGAAACAGGATATGCAAGGTCAGGAAAGGTGTGCGGGGTGAAGCGATGTTTCAGAGGCAGCAAGCATGCCAGGCTGACTCATGAGCTGAACTGTGCAATAATCACAGGTAATTATTGTACACCAGCCAGGAGAGGGATTTGCATACAAATCACACTGGATCATGGGGCCCATTTGGGCTCTGGCATGTTCCATTCACAGCTTGGAGCAGACAGGCAGAGGGATGCGGAGCCATTTCCAAACAGAGCCAATATTCTGGTTGTTTCTCCAACCAGCTTCCAGATGTGACATTAAGCTATGCCCTGCAAAAGTAAGGAGATGGGGAGCTACTGCCTTTAGAGCAATGAAAGGCAGAGAAGTGCCTGTATTCACCCCCTCAAAATATGGCTGTTACAGAAATGTGCTTCTGAATCAATAGTGAGGAATTCACTTATAAGCCAATATATTTTCCACTGAAATGAAAACAATGGAAAGCCTGAATAGTAATGATACCCTGTAGGAGCTTTCAGGCAATGCAAGCTGTAACTTAACAGGTGAGGGATAAGGTAACACACCTGCCTGGGTCTCCTGCAACAGAGAAATCCCAAGAGGCAGATTTTAAGGCTGTGCCCTTATGGTAGGAGAACAACCTTAGTACGTGCAGTCAAGGTCCTTGTGTGATTTGGGTTTAATGTCACCTTACCCTCCTTTGTTCCTGTCAAGATGCTGGGTTGGTGCTGATGGCAGTGAAACTGTATGTCAGTGTGTAAAGACAGCACAGATTAATTATATTTCGAAGTGGCTATCTGAATGCAGAGAAGAGCACAGATTTTCTGTGTGCCTATGAATAGACAAAGCCATGAAAGAGGAGCAGATCTACAAGTCTTGTGGTTGACAGGTAGGTAAATATCTCATGTATTGGGTAGGAGCTCTAGGACCTCCTGCCCATCATGCATTGTACCCCCATAATGCAGCTGCAAAAAACCCAGAGTACAGATGCCTCTTGCTAGGGATCTTAGGGATGCATCCATCAGTACCTCTAGCACCATTTCTTGTCTCCAGCTAGGCTTTAAGCTGTCTGCTGTAGACAATAGCGTTTGGAGATAGACAGCCTTTTACAAGTGTCTCACACAACTTCCTTAGAAACAGAAGCTTAACCATAAGCAATAATTAGCATCTGTCTAGATTTGCATGTGAAATGTGCAATACATAAAGCATATATATGTACGCACATACGCAATCCATTGCAGATAGGTACATATAAGACACTGTTTGTACAGCTAAGACTTCATGTAGAAAAATTCCATTTCAGCTTAAGTAATATGAAGTCATACTCTTTCGGCTAAAATATACACATTTTCAATCTATTTTTAGGTCCATCTGGCTAATTCAGCAGCGCTTGGATAACAGTAATACTTTACCTTCTCGTGATGCTAATTTTATTCTGGTATCCAGAGTCTCTCTGGCAATAGCTCTACCTCCTGTTTAATCTCTTCTGATGGCCACTGGAAAGTTGAAATACACTGTGACTGGTATCCCAGCACACAGGTGTGTGCCCTGCTGTCTGAGCAGGAAAAAAAGGAAATGCTACCAAGCCACAGGTACTGTTGAAAGACAGCCAATGCTAAATGATTTATTTTAAGTCATCAAATCCGTATTATGGGTAACTGGGATGAAGCTAGACATCCAAGAAAAAATATCTCTCTCCCTCAGAGTTTGGTGATGGGACAGCAGGTCTGCTGCCACAACCTGGAGGTTACATCTTTCCTTCATTCCCGAGGGGCAGTTGCAGAACGCATGGGAACGCGGGATTCAAACATTACGTCACGGCAGTGCTCCGCTGTCAGCAGTGACACAAGCACTCGGGCCGACACAAAACCCCGGGCCGCTAGGAGCACAGCGAGCGGGCCCGGGCACCGCGGCGGCCCCGGTGCTGGGCGAGATCGGCTCCGCTCCCGGCCTTTCCCGCGCCGCGCCCGGTGAAACGCTGCCCCCTGTCGCGGGAAAGCGGCGCCGCCGCCGCCCCGGCCCCACGCCCCGCGCCTCTGCCTCCTCCCGCCCGCTGTGCCTGCGGCTCGCCGGCCGCCCGCTCGCGGAGAGCCTAACAGAGAGCCCGGGCCCCGTCTGCTCCTGCACCCCGGTCACCCCGTCCCGTGGGCAGCCGCCCCCAGAGCTGCCGACGCGGCTGGAAGCAACAGCTCACAGGCTACTTCTCTTTTGTTTTTAATGCCTGCTGTTTGCAGACCTTGACATCCCCCGCGAGCTCATTTGGGTATTTGGGGAGTCACCACTGCTACTTGAATTATGCAAATACTGCACTAGGTGGTGAAATAATATCCAGCTCGGTAGAGGCAAGGCTCATTGTTCAAGTGTTAATCAACCTCAGAAGAGCCCTCAGGAGACAGGGAAGCAAGTTTTTAACCTTCAGTTTAGAGAACGTTCAGGGAGGCTAACAGCTGATAACACTTGCTTTCCCGAGGCTCACAAGCGCAGCCGGTGCCGGTGAGGCGGAGCTCCCGGCTCTGGGAGTGCTGGGTCACTAAGGCACCGAGTACGCCAGGGAGAGGGCAGGGAGGGACCCAGGCTTTCTCTGTGCTGTGGGAATAGGGAAAGGAAAGCACGGCCAGGGCCCCGCTTTTTTTCTCCTCATGGTTGGACAAAAGGAGTTCCAATGGGTTGTAGCTAAAGGTTTTGCCCCCTCCAAATCTCTCCATCTTACTTGTTGAATGTCTAAAGTATCTGATTGCCATTTTGAAATCATGCCAAGTTTGAGTGAAAGCTAGAAAAGAGTTAAGTTTGAAAAATATAATATATATTAACTGTTGTACCAGTAGTAACCTCTGCATGGAGAAAAGGTGTGTAGATTCAATGCTTTTGGAAGCCACAAGCTCTCTGTTAATCGTTACAGCATGTAGTCTTCCGGCTGAACATACACCAGACGACAAGTTGCCCAAAACTAAACCATGGATTCAAAAACTTAACATAACATTTATTGGTCTAAACTCCTCACCTACAGTATGATGGTATGTAAAGGTAAAATTAACTTAGTCATATCTCACAGGCAGCTGGGATGATGTTTTTCCATACACAAACAAAGGTGGGAGGAGAATATGGCACCAGCACTACCTGCAATGGATACAGAGCCTTTGTACTTAAGCTTTTGTGTCCAGGGCCAGTTGCGATCTTCTACTTTGCGAGCTACAGAGCTGTCTCCTTCTGGGTCTTTGGGCATTTCTTACACAATGCATTGCCTAGAAGGAAGCACTTACTGTTTAACTGAGGTAGGGAAGGCAGCACACATGAATGTCTCAGTCTCTACTAGCCCTTGTAGATTCTGTGATTTGTATGTTCACCCAAACAGCAATGAACGAACAGGCTTATAGCAGGCAATATGCTATTGTGCTGTTATTTCTGTGCCTTGTCTTTTTAATGAAAGGGTTTATACCTTCAAAATTAATTAACTCATTTCTCAAAGTCATTTACACATCTGCTCTGTTTCTGGTAAAATTTCAGTTTCACATTTCTAACTTCATAGTTACATTAGAAAAAAGGAAAAACAAAAGCCACATCGGATATACTACTTCATTTGTAATAACTCAAGATGTGGAATTGCTAATAATGATGAATTTCATGAGCTGACATGTGGCCTGTGATTTTGCACTGGTAGCTGCTTTGGAAAGACAGTCAGATAAATAATAGCCACAAGCTTGTGTTGTACTCACTATCACATCGCTGGCGCAAAGCAAGACTAAAACCAGCAGAACCAGTCTTGGGGTACTGCTGGGGCCAACCTGGGCTCCATGGCCCCGCCATCACTGGCAGGCAGCAAGTTAGCACTGAGGGGTGGGTCTCCAGTTCCCAGCTGTGCCCTACCTGCCACTGTAGCCTCCACAGATACCACTATATTATGAGGAGCTTTTCCAGATGATGATGGGGCCCATTTTGGTTATTGATAGCCAAAACCCAAGACTGTCAAGGGGAGCACTAGGTGTTGGGTGGGTCACAGCCAAGCCCTGCTGCATCCCAGTCCTCCACAGAGCAGGCAGTAGTCACTGTGATGGGGAGAGAGCAAGGGCAGTGCTGGGAATGGCAGCCCTTGAGAAGAGCAATGCAAACAGGGCTGACACCACCTGCCCCTGCCAGTGCCACACACAGGAAGTAGTCCCTCTTCCTTCTGCTGATTGGCAGAGGTATTATTTTAATTAAACTATTATTTCAGTAACCATTAACGACGTGTGGGCATGGCTTGGGAAACATTGAAACCAAGGTAAACAAAGAGTGCAGCACTTCATCTGCTTTTAACACCACAGTTCATCAGCGCGACTGTTTGGGCAGCATATGTAGCTGAGTACCGTTAAAATTTCCAGTAGAACACATCATGCCAAGTTTGGCCTACAAGCTGACCACAGGCACAAGGTTTTATTATGTTAAGTGATTTATTCTTTTCTGATGTGAAGAACACCACTTCTCTGCACTGACTGCTGCCTGTGAAGCCTGCTTTTCCACTTAAGGGATGCTAAGCAGAAGCTAGCCAATGAAATGAAGGTAAATTTAATTTAAAAAAAAATAATGGTCTTCAAAAAATAACAGCTCACTCTCTCTCAAACAAGGAAAAATGCAAATAAAAACCTTTTGGAAATGCTGAGGAAGTATCTGAGGCTGAGGTGAAAGGGACACAGCTTGACGAGTGTGCTGAAAGCTGAATGTGGATTACCCGTGAGTGCAAAAATGAATAAATGTGGTTTATTCCATTATATTAATGAAATAGTTAATTCGGTTGCTATAGCAACAAGGAACAGCCATGCTAAAAAGCTAAAAGGCTATACATAATGCCAGGTACAAGGTCTCTCTAATTCTAAAGCTGAATTTCTCAGCTACAATAGAAGTGATGTGTGTTTTCAATATCATCTTAAGCTTTTGCATCAAATCCTCAAGCTAATCCAATAAATAGGCTAGTAGTATAAAATAGCATATATGTTTGCACCTCATAAAACTTATGAAAGGGATTTACCTATGCACAATTGTAAGAAAGGATCCACGGAGTTCAGTGCGGGGCATTTTCAAAAGCTCTGCATCTGATGGTGAACCAGCAAATGTGTTACAATGGGAAGTTCCTACAGCTACGAAGCAGGTGACTGCATGGGAAACCACTGCAGCACTAGCCCAGACATTAAGACATAATTGGGCTTACCATCCTGCTAGCTATTTCACCTTGTGGAAGAAGAGAATTTAGAATCTTTTCACTTGCATTTCACATGATTTTGTTTAAAAAATAATAATTCTTTAAAACTTCAGTAAGGAATCCTGCAGTGCTTGCTTTTCTTTTAACATTAGAATCATGAAAAGGGTGTGTCTCCGTTTAGGGCTC
>VYZX01035765.1:0-15770 GCA_013401335.1 Brachypteracias leptosomus
GGGTTTAAACCACCACACAGATGCTTAAGTGTCTTGCAAACATTTAATGGCTGTTGAACAAGGATCTATTTGACTTATTTATTCCTGTGACCATTGGCAGCTTTCACATCTCTCACATATGCGGTCTTGAAGATCTATGGATCTGTAGGAAGATTTTTTTTTTCCCTTCCATTTTTTGGTGCTAGTTGGAAACATAAGTGAATAAAATATGTAAAAGGCTATGATCTTCTGAGTAGTCTCACGATTTTATATGCCCAGCTTAGGGCCCCTTGACAGGATCTTCATTTTCAGAAAGTAAGTGCCAAGTGCCAGCTACTTCTCCATGCTGAATTTCGAGTTGAGTCCTGCAAATTCACCATACTCAGAGTGAGTACTTAGACCTTGAATGATGTTGCAACTTCATTTTGATAAACATGGCATCTTTCTCTGCTGTCATGTAGCCTTAAATGAATCCATGAATAAAGTACTGCTCTGGTCAGGAAAGGTTCCTAGCTTAGACTGTGGGTCCTAGTACTCCAAAGTGCCTTCAGGTCTTATGTTTTCATCATTGTTCCCTCTCTGTGTTGGTGTGAACATCCGCTGTCCCTGAATATCCTGAATTAAGAATCTTTTCATTTCACAGAATAGTTGAGGTTGGAAGGGACCTCTGGAGGCCACCTGGTCTAACCCCCTGCTCCAGCAGGGGCACTTACAGCCAGCTGATCAGGACATGTTCAGACAGCTTTTAACTGTCTGAATTTTCAAGTTGAAAATGGAACTATTTATAGTTAAAATTAATTTCTTCCTCAGAAAGCTCTGATTATAAACTGCATGACATATATAAATAATACAGCCTATTTATAGTGTTTTGAGTATTTGTCTCATTTTTGCACAACTTTCATACAGATTTCCTTCTAGTAAGATATTTGCCTACCTCTGGAAGTTATATACCCATTCTAAGTGGTGCCCACTTTCAATGAAGCACAGTTGTTGTTTTACAGATGCTTATGTTTTTCTGCAGTTTCTTGACAATAACTCAGCACATTAATTAATAGAGAATGTTAGACAAATAGGAATTGTGTTGTTTTTTAATGGTTCAGATCTTGACTTAATAGGCATTACCCAGAGGAAAGACCTATGTATATTAGTTTCTCAGATACTTACTTGGCTGAAGACTTACAGATCCAGACTTTGAGAGTATGGTGGGAGTAACTGTGGTCATGTTCCTCTTCAGGCCTCTTCTGTCTCACCACTGACAGTAGCAATGACCAAAATCAGTGACTGGGTCTCTGGGGGAAGATTGTCACAGCTACATTAACACAGTTACACTAACTTGTTACATTATTTCATTCCAGATTTTATCCCATTCCTCAAGGCTCTGTTTCACAACACAGTTTATATGTTATATATATGCATAACTGTACTACAATTCAGTGCCTTCAATGGCATGATATCCTTCATGCCCAAATATCTAGAACAGCAGTTTGGAAAATCTGCATCAGATGCCATCTTTTTAATTGGTATGTTTGCATTTTACATTTCTCTGTTCTACCACGTAGCAATGTCTCTATGCGGATTCTCTATATTTTTACATATACATGTTCATGTGTGCATGTATGCACATACATACAAAGGTCAAGTGCTTCTATAAATGAGATTCCACACTACAAAGCATTTCAAAATAACCATATGTTATCTGCAAACATCTAATTTTCTGTGCAGAATATTATAATCTACTTCCCACCTTTTGAACAGGCCTAGAAAGCTAAGCTGTGGTATGAAACTTGCACCACAGATCTCAAGGAATATTATGCTAATTTACAGCAAGAGAGCGTAAGCTCAACATTTATCTTGATTAAAAAGTATACTATGAAGTAGAGGGTAGATTTCATGTTCATGAAAATGACATCACTAACAGTCTTAAGACATAGATGTGTCGAACCTATGCACAGCTAAAATTGCCAGTGATCTTCAACACCTTCCATCCTCTCCACTCCTCAGGTATTGGTCTTGGGTCCTCTCAAAGCCTCAGATCCTCTTTCATATACAGAACTGCATAGAAGGAAAGCATTGACCAAATAGCTGCCTTTTTTTTGTCTCTTTATTAGCTTGTCTATTTTTTTTTATCAGTGAGGACAAGGTGTTCATGTATTGGGAAATAGTAATGGCAAGCAGTTTTAGCACAAAGCAAATATCCTGAAACTGCAGGAGCCTCTCTATGGTTCCATTTTATCTTGTCTTAAATTCTCAGTGTTCCCTAATTTAACTGCAGTGACTTAGACTAGAATTTCTTTAATCATTATTGAAGAACACATCTAGCCATATTTCTGTTTCTTAACTTAGTACTCATCTTTTACAGTAGCTGCACCATTTTCTGTAAAACCTGCCACGCAATGTCCCAGACCTTATGAGTATTATTGTCATCCTCTGTTCCTAGTGTTTTGAAGCTGTGCATCCAAAGACGTATAACTATCATACATCTTATCTGTGTTGTGTTGACATTGCACTGATAGGTTGTTTCTCAGACAAACTGTTTCTATTTTCTATATTGAAATATATGGTACATTGAGAGGATCCAAATTCAGGTTTAACAGTCCTCCCTTTTCCTCACTTTCACCCACAGACAAGTATTGTTAGAGAACCAACATTGCCTTGAACAAAGCCAGCCAAGCCATATAATGCTTGTGTAAAACTACTTCCTAAATGTCTTTCAGTCAGTCTTTGCTTCATTAAAGTATCAAGCAACAGTGTGGGAGCACATTCAGTAATCCTATATTAAAACTGAAAGTCTGTTCCTCCTTTCTGTGATACTCAGTGTTCACCAAGATGTGCTCCACTAGCTCATCCTCCTGTTGAGTTTTTCTCTCTCAGCTGTATTATATATATTATATTTTATATAAAATATATAACAAATAACATATAACACACTATATTTTATATATTATAAGGCTGTATGGAAATCCTGCCTTTTTAAAAATTTTATGTTGGAACTCTAGATTGCAATTTTTCAATGAATAATTTCAGTCCCATACTCCAGCTTGCTCTCCAAGCAGTTCCCAACTGCTGTTGACATTGGCATATGTTTTGGGTGTGCAAGGGAACTAGCAGAGACCCATTTCTGACTGTAGTTAAATTATTCAGTTACAGGAACTATATTAATCTTTTCCAATCACAGTCTTCCCTTATGAGTAGCTTTGATGGTCTCCTTTATTTTAACACAGAAATTTCACTTGTTTAAATAGGTGTTTACAACTTACCGGTTATATGCATTGGATATTTTTTTTGAGGCTTATTCATGAAGAAATTCAAGATAAATACCTATCAGGCTCGAACATAGCATTTTGGATATCTTTACTGGAATATCTTCTCTACTTTTTCGCCTATTGGACTATCTGTGACACTTCACCAGTTGCTGGCCTAACAGTTTCCTATGAAGGGTATGTTATTTAAGAAGACTTAAGTCTTAAGACACTGGAATGGTTTTTCTTGTCAGGAATCAGCCAGGGACTCCATAGCTTTGCAACACTTTAGTTTCATGATCTAAATTCTCAAGGCTTTTTAATTGTATGAAGCAATAGGTTTGTCTTCTGTTATCCCTGTTTTAAACAATAAAATGTATTTTAAAAGATGTCCACGTCAAGACTCAGGCAATTGCACATCCATTAATTCTTTTACTAATCTAATTATATGTTCAAGTCATGTAAATGTAGGTAAAAATGAAAAGTTGTTGAACAAATTAACCACATGCGAGTGCAATTTCAGAATTACAGAGGGACAAACCCCTTTCTTTATCTTATGCTGACTTACTGGAATTTGATTGCTATTGAGTTATCAGAGGATATTTTATCTGCAATTTCTTGACTTGAAGCCTACTATTAATCATAGGGAAGGATTATTTGTCAGTAAAATACACTTTTAGGTATATTTGTAACACTTATAAACAAGGATATACATATAGGGTATGTATACCTAACTATGAAGTGATAATACTAATATAACATAACATAATATAACAATCCTAGAGAAAAATAGACAGGCATGACTTCAGGATAGGAGAATGTAGGATGGTGTCCTGGATCAATACTTGAGCTAGAATACAATTTTAAGCATTGCAAAGGGCTACTGTAGGTATTTTGTTACTGAAATATTTATTAATCTTCTAAATATATTTCAGAATAGAGCAAGTTTCATATGCAGAAAATACTCTACTTGCTGGCTGCAACAGGGATTGTGATTGCCCACTTAAAATATGGGACCCTGTTTGTGGGAACAATGGAATCACTTATGTGTCACCTTGTCTTGCTGGGTGTAAAGCCTCAAGAAGAACTGGAAAAAGTATGGTAAAGTATATGTTTTATTGTGCTGTAACTATGAAATATAGTAGGTGAGAAATATCCATGTCAGTATAGGATGGGAAATGTCCATATATGTGCATTTAATTGGATAAGTAGAGTTGGACAAATTCATCAAGTGGCAACAGAAATTCCAAACTGAATCTGAAAATTAGTTTAAGCTTAAATTAGAAAATAAAATGGAGAAGCCTCCTGTTCTTCTACTAATTAAAGGAATCTTAAATGCTTAAAATGGAGTGATAAATTATTCTCAAGGTATTACCAGTTGAAAACCTGAGTGCCCAAGAACTTTTCATCCCAAATGAAGTTCTACAACATGGACTTAATCCTTTTTCACTCTGTAGATTTAAACAAGTAACCAGGTATTATAGAACTCCTATTATCTTGATTAACAATATTTTTCCACAAAAAAGAAGTTCTAGTTAGATTGAAAGCAGTAAAAAATAATGTTTAATAAAACCCCAAAGCATCCATATTTTAGAAAGCCTTTGTACTTTAAAAATATTTTAGCAAAGTATTAGATGATAGTAAAGGGCCAGACACTCATGTTCTTGCTCATCTTCACTGACATATGAGAGTCCTTATTCTGACAATAGTCTCAAAGATTTCAGTAGAAGCAAGTGTTTGAATAAGAATATTGTAACCCAGCCTCAGTCAAACATCTCTGTTTTCTCCTCTTCTGGCATATGGAAGACCATACAGTAGGTTATGAAAAAGAAAGTCAGGTCTATTGGCACTGGAAGGTCCACATAACCAGGCTGTGATGGAAAATGCGAGAGGTCTCCTGATCATGGACTCTGTGAGAAAGCATAGTCCCAACTGTATAAGAAGACCATAGCTCCCTTCCACTCCCTAACCTGATATGCCGCATGCAGATGATGGTTGGATTTGTGCCTGGCAGACTGGGAGAGAGGCTGCCATACAGAGATGCACATGAGCACATATTCAAGCACAGGAGAGAGTGAGCTAGGTGCCAACTGTACTAGTTTCATGCTTGGCATGTGAGTTTTGACAAGTTTGTGATTAAAATACTCTTTTGACAGGTATTTGAAAACTGCACCTGTGTTGCAACCTTAGGGTTTTCATCTCAAAATGTTTCTGCAATTCTGGGACAGTGTGATGGAGAAGAAAATTGTGACAAGATGCTTCATTACTTTTTAATATTGTCCTTAGTCTGCAGCTTCATTTTTTCCTTAGCAGCCATGCCTGCGTACATGGTCTTAATAAGGTACAGTAAAATGTCCTTGTCTTAAGAAACCTACTGGACTTTTTATTCAGAAGTCAAACACACCTGGGAATTAGAAGTGTGTCAGTTTGTGTACGGTATGAGGAAGAATAGAAAGATCTTATGTCATTTCTGTGTTGGGTTAAGGTCCAGTGTCATGTCAGCTTTATAACCTGTTGCTGTTTCTGGCTATCAACTGTATCCTAAATTAATGTAGGACCACTGAGTCAATGCATCAAAATGTTGAGAGGTGTGTGATAGCCACATTATTTATTGATCACATCCACATGATGTTGATCATGTGGGGCCTAATGTGATGAAGAGTTTGATTAAAAAAAACCCAAAAAGCAAACATTTCTTACTAATGTCAACTCTACTAACTGGTGTACAATGTAATTATCATACAGGTCTCTAAAACCTGAAGAAAAGTCTTTTGGAGTGGGTATCCATGGATTAGCTTCAAGAGTATTTGGTAAGAAAAGTTTTAACACACATAAGGATAACAGGATCACATCAGGGCTATGGGCGTGGCACAGGAGTCTGCTTCTATGGAGTGGCTTTGATCAGGAAGAACTGGGGTTTTTTACAGATCTAGGCAGCACAGCAAATTAGAACAGCTTTCAGTTTGCATTTGTTTATACTGGGTAATAGGCCAACTACATCTGCTGCTCATCTAAAAGGCATTTTACATTCCTTTGCTCTTGTTGTATGTTTATTGAATGCAACACTCACTCTTCACTAATGAGAGAAAAGGTTGAATTTTTAATAGAAATCACTACCCATATTGTAGTATGTACATATCATTAATAGGCTAATATTTATTTACTAATATTATTTTTAGCTGGAATTCCATCTCCCATTTATTTTGGAGCTTTGATAGATACCACTTGTTTGAAGTGGGGTACTATGTCTTGTGGTGAAGAGGGAGCATGTAGGATGTATGACATTGTCACATACAGGTATGTTTTCTACTTTATTTTCATTACATGCATAGAGATATAATTTTTTGCTATTTATCCTTTCCTAGTAGACAGATGACTCCTGTGTTAGAGATTTTACACAACACTGTTCTTTTGCATTTGCTTTATTTGTCAAGTGCAACCTTTGCCACAGATGTTGGAACACTCTTTGAACAGAAATGTTCTTATGCCATAATTGCCCTCACTAATGGCCTTTCCTGAGAACGCACCTTAAGCACTGAGTTCTGACAAAAAAATTAAAAGTAGTGAACCCTTGTGGGAAAAATGTTTAATGGTTGACTATGCAATATATTTGAAAAGAAAATGGTTGAAATAGTCCTTGATTTAAAATAAAGAAGAAATTTATAGAGAGGAGATAATAACCCAAGTTAGAAATTGGTCCAGGATACGGCACCTCATGCCTTTGTATTCCTTCAAGGAGCACTGTGGGAATTTTGAAGAAAAGACTTGTCAAACTAATGTCCTGAGGCTGATTCCTTTTAATACTGTACTGAGGTTGATTTAGAAGAATAATGATAGCTCATGAATACCCAGAAGTTTTACTCAGGTGGTCTGAGCTGCCCTTTTCAGGGCTCTCTCTTTCCCCCGCAGAAAGCTGTAAGGGTACTAGGTGGCTAATGTCACTGGCTAAATTAGTTGCCTGAAGTTGGGTGATGTAAATAGCCATTTTGATGACACTGACATGTTCTCTGTTCTCATGTTGATTCATCTTCTGTGAGATCAAAAAGGATCAGGGCATGAGCTTTAATGTAGCTGGGCAAGTGTTACAAAACAATGGATGCTTAATAGTTTTGATATTTTTTCATGAATGCATATGTTTAATGAAACTCATCCTTTATTTCAGGTGGCTTTATCTTGGCCTACCAGCAGTATTACGTGGAGTGTCCTATATTCCAAGTGCACTAATTCTCCCTATTTTAAAGAAGAAACTTAAATCTGAAAGCCAAGTCTTATTAAATGCACCACTAGAAATGCGGGATAAAGAACAAGAAGCAGTGAAATAGCATTTCAAAGCAGGATACTTTGTGAAAAAACCTTTCTGTGTAAATTTTGGATGTATCCTTGTGAAAGATTTCATACTCTAACTAGTGAACTCTTGGACAGAGATTAATAGAATTACACATAGTTGTATCCTAATTAT
The DNA here is from genome assembly GCA_013401335.1 of Brachypteracias leptosomus. NCBI lineage: Eukaryota > Metazoa > Chordata > Aves > Coraciiformes > Brachypteraciidae > Brachypteracias > Brachypteracias leptosomus. Next base: position 7,678 of record VYZX01035765.1, read on the forward strand.
ATTATAAAAGTGTCAGTTCATACAGAGAAGTTACAGGAAAAATGTGTTTGGTGCAAAAGAACAAGGAGTAGAAATAGGAAAACTTATGAAATGCCAGATTTGAGTTGTCTGAGCAATGGGCTAGGAAGCAGAAACATGTTTTCAGTTCTGGTTTCACAGAAGATAATGAGAGTTTTGCAACTGACTCCAGTGGTGCCAGATTTCACCCTGGAATTCTCCAATAGCTGCTGCCACAGCCTGTCTCATTGGCTATAGACAGGATTTGTAGCTTCTTTGGGCCTGAGTTTTCCATAAATTTATTTAATCGTGTTGTTAGTCCTTTCAGACAGGGACTGTTTGTTATTCTGCATAGTGTAGGTTGTCAATATGTTGGGAACCTGGTTTATGGCATGATCTGGGTACTGTGATAAAAAAAACAAATGAAAAAAAGAAAATTTTTTTTTTAAGTAGCTTGTCATGGTGATATTTTAAGGTTTGCATAGTACATGGACAAGGAAAAGTTCTCAGGATTTGTTACTTCAGTTGCACTCTAAAGGGGAATAACTTGAACATTAAGCATGATAGAATGATACTTGAAGGTGTTTTGCACAACATATCACTGTCTGCTAAGTCCTATACCTTCTCATGTCTTGTCAAATTATTCTTTGAATGGTTCATAAACATAGTCATCCATGTGCTTTTCCTAGTCTTTGTCCAATTTTTATTTCTCTCAGATGTGATACTGCAATGAATGTAATATCCATTTGGGGTTCACTGTTGCCCTAGGATGTCTTAAATATCTGAAGAACAGAACATGAATATCTCATGAAAAAAAACCCATACAGAAAACCCTGCTGATAGGTTACATGTCACACGAGTTGTATATTTGGTTGAGTATAGTGCATCCATGTTTAGCTTCTAGATTGGAACTGTCACATATTTGGCTTTGGTGCAGAGGATCCTCGGGTCTGTCTACAGGTGGCTGTGCAATATCTTCTCAAGCCCTTTTATTACAGCTGCTGGAAATAAAATTCCTGATTATTATTCCCTACTGCATAAAGCATGAAGGGAGCTTCTTGGACTTTATCATAGACCAATTCTGTAGCACTTGCAAGTGTTTCCTACCCATTTAATTTAGATGACACAGACTTACTCCCATTTTATCCACCTGAGACATTCTGCAGCCACTGAAAAACGGGAAGGATATGTCCCTAAAGTTAAGCTATGTTCTATTTTACTTTAAAAAGTAGCTTAGAATTGATTCCTGCCCTTGTGGAATCAATGACAAAAAATCCATTTCTTCTCACAGAGCAGAAAATCAGCTCAAGAATTCAAAGTTTCTTCAAATTTGACTGTTCTTTTCCTAAGAAAGGTTGGACCAGATAATCCTTGAGGTCCCTTCGAACCTGGTATTGTATGAATCTGTGATTCAAATACAGCATGTCCTTACAATTAATTCTTTTGAAAAGATATGTCACAGCTCCTTCCTTGCTTTGCATTGGGTGATAGAGCTCAACAGGCATAACGTAAGGAAGGGGAACAGATACAGCCTGTAATAGAGCAGAGCAGAGAGTGCAGTTCTCTATTAAAGCCACAGGTCTTCTGGATGCTTTGTGTACGTTTGAAGCATAACTTATTTTCAGTATTTGTCTTGCTACCATGGAGCACTTACTGAAAGCCATCATTCTTCCTTGTGGATATTATATTCCTCCAAAGCTAGAGTTAAAAATCTTTAGAGGCATTTAGTCACACTTTGGTGCCAAGGTAACCTGGGAAACGTGAAAAGTTACAGTGCACCCAAGTTTCACAGCTGTAGGAAACAAAAGGGCTTTGTTAGGTAGGCAAATCTGTGCCATTTAAATGAACCACTGTCAGAGAGTCAGGCCTAGTTAACTCACTGTGTTGTGAAATGGAAAGAAGCAGCTAGGAAAGTTTCCAAGATTTAAATTTAGCATTTTAGTAGCTACATTAACTTTCTTTTTAATTGTTCCAGTTCATCTGTTTGAGAATGTAGCAGTAAAACAGGCCACCTTCACCAGACACTTTGAAGTCGTTAACCTGCTACTCAAGAGTGTTTATCAACTTAGGTAGTGCTGGCTGGAGAGATGACTGGGTGATGGAAGCCATGTAGAGAGGCTTCTTGGCCTAAGTTTGTGGTGGGAACACTACTTCCCGAGAACAAAACCAGGAAACAGAGATCACAGGTTGCTCCAAAGTAATCTTCATAAAACCTTTATGATATGTCATGTCTGGTTTAACAGGTATTTCTAGGATTAGGTTGGGAGGTTAGAAAAATAGTCTTGGAACTATTCTTTCCAATGCAAAGCCAAACTTTAGGCTTGATCCTGCCAAGTTTTGAACATTCTGACCTTGATTCAACAAAACATTTAAGCATATGTTTAACTTAAAAATGAGTGGCCTTAGTGATGTTTATTAAGTAGGTGACTTCGGACATTTCAAGATTGAGCCTCAAACTGACAGTGTTGTGACACTCGTTTGAACAGAGGCTGCTTGCTGTGGGTTACAGTAGATACTCAGATGATAACCACTGTGCTTGAATGTTTGGGCTGATCCTGGTCTGATGTTTCAAGCACTGAGATTTGCATCAGCACTGTGGGTAGCACATATCACAAATTGGAATAATGCCAATAGAAGTAACAGGAGGTGTAAAGTCTTTTATAAAGCAGTACCATATGAATATGTGAGGTGATTAATTCCAATATCATATTATTAGAAATGGCCGGTAGGTTTATTTTCTGAGTGCCCAAGAACCAAGCTGATGGCTTTCACAGTACAATCAACCACATTTCTTTGTCACTGAAGTTTCAACTCAGTAAAGGGTGCCCATAAGTTGAATTTTGATCCTTAAAGCTACCAAGTGAAAGACTAGGTGCTGATGCCTGGATACAGATGCTGCCAGACACTGAAAAGCATATTTTTGATGTTTTTCTGGCAACGTGACCAGTACAACCATCTTGGAGATATTTTAAAGGCAATGGTACACAAACTGTACGTGTCTTTATTGAGCATCTTGTACTCAATGCCTTTTGCAGTGATCCCTGATGTACCATTGTTGTTTGTTTTTTTTTCACCACTAGCAGGTGCTGTCATTTTCAAAGAAATAACAACAAAGTCTTCAGTATCTTACTGAAAAATTACAATGCTTTGTAAAAAGCACATCTCTGTGCATGTATAGGCTCTGGAGCTTTTTTCTATTTACATTATTTCCTCTGTATCAACTTTTAATTTCATCAGCTACTTTACTTCCAAGTCTTTCAGTATTTTATGAGTCATCATTAAGAATTTTATGTCTATCCTAAAAAATTATGTGTTGCATAAACTTCATTGTCTCCCTGCTGCATTTATTTTTTTAGGATTGAAACTTATTCTTGACATACAATTAAATTTATAATTATGCATATTGTTCAAGCTATGATTTTGGTTTGGAGAGGAAATTACTCTTTTGTGAGGAAAAAAATGTTACCTGGCAAGTTGGGCATAAGGAAATGGGCATAAGGGAGTTGTGGTGACCAAAGCTGCATCATTGCACAATAATTTGGCTGAGGGTGTGACTGATTTATGATACAAATGCTGGCTTTGTTTTTGTGTTATATTATGTTACCACGTATGGCTTCTGAATACCTGAGTATTACAGTTTTGGACAAGTATGATTGGCAGTTCAAATTCACTTTCTTTTTCAGTCATTTCTATTACAGTGAACAGCAGGCTGTTTCTGTATCCTTTCTAGCTCAAGTTGGCAGATAACCCCTCCCTGCAGACTCTTTTCATCCAAGCAAGCCTCACAGGACCAGGATCTAATTCAATCTGTGGATGTGAAGTAAGGAACACCCTGAGCATACCTGGGATGGGATTTGGCATGAAAAAACCCCGAATCACTTTATAGTTTATGTAAGTTTGGTCATGCGATAAAAACTGGATATAGCCAGCAAAAAGTTCTTGGCTGCTGCTGCTTTTTTACAGAATTGTTGTTAACCTTTTCCTTTCTTAATAAGGCATAAAATGTTCCCAGTTATGCTAGCTGGGATTTTGAACCTTCATTGTTTAGGACTTTCTCTGAGAACATGGAAAATTACTAGGTAATTGCCCCTCTTTTGCTTTGTTTGGGGAGTCAAGGACATAAATTTCTTAAATTACAGACTTAAATCACAGGAGAAAAAGTAGTGGATCCCTTTAGAAGGTGAAATATTAGGTATCAGAATGCCTAATGTCCCTTCAAGAAGAGACCCTTCAGTAGCTCCATGCCAGAAATGTGATACATGTCTGTTAATTTCTGACATAGCTGCTTAGGCACTACAAACACTATTTGTTCCAGGCAGATGTGCATGTGACCATAGGTGGCAGCTTACTGGAGAATCCTTGTAGCCTGGGCAGTGTTTGAGGAAGATCCTCACCTGGAGGGCAGAAAATTCATTACAGGTGGGAAATGGTGGTGTAAAAAAAAAATTCATTACAAGGTTTTGCTTTTTAAAAGGCCTTGACTTTCTGTGTTTGTGTAAAGGCTGCCTATCTTAATAATATTATCACTTAAATGGCTCCAAAACAGGCTTTGAAAAAACAAAACTTCTCATTTGAGGTTAATGAACACAAAGTGGTCCAGTTCATGCTGTACCTTTGCTGTTGCTATTGTTTCAGGGCAGCTCTCTGGAAGGCCAGAGTGCAGGCAACTGCATGAACTGCGTGCTCTCTGGCACATGATGGTTTTCCTTTCTTCTGTAGTTAGTAAACCAATCTCAAGAAAACTTTCTGGTATAAAGACAGGATCTTATATAAAACAAGCTTAAGTTTCTGCAGAAATTTCCAGAATTTCAAAAAATTTCCAAGACAGCATGAGCACTGTGTTTGGGTTTTTTTTCCATATTTTTCTACTTCATACTGCATTTTAAGTCAAAATGTTTCTCCTGGAGAATCTGAATATTAGGATACCAACATTTGCAATGTTGCTGCTACTGCTTCATGACTTACTTCCACTTATGACCAGGAGCTTGCAGGAATATTCCTATTAAAGATATGCATGCACACAGACATATAAACAGGCAACTTGTATTGTTTGTGCACTCATTTGTTTTTCAGGCATTACAATTTAACAGACAGTCTACTAAGAGACTTCTTTTTTTCATTTTAATTCTTTTTATGTAGGAATCCAGCTTTTGAAATCCTGTTCTAAGTGCTAGATAAGTTATTTCTAAATTCAAATATGCCAAACACAAAACTGTTCACTGTTTCCAACTTTCTCTGTTAATTTTTCTTGCTATGTTTTCAGGTCAGACAAGGCCTGAGCAATAGAGGTTGGATATAGCTATGAACTTTCCTCACAATCAGAGGCTTTTAAGTCCAGTTTAGGTTTTTTCTGTATTAATTAGCAAAGGCAGTGGTATGTAGGGAAAAGCTTAGATATCTCAAAATCTTATTTTTGAATGAACATTGTGAACTTGCTACTACACCTCTCCATGGCAGCAGACAGTGATATTGTTAAAAAAGAATTATGACTTCAATAAGTGTCTGTAGAGATGAAGAGTGTGGTAGAGCTGTTTTGCTTCAGTACTATCAGCTGATAAATAAAGAAATTCATATTACACAGAAAGCCCTTCTACCATGTATTTAGGTGACTAATACTAAGGGTGAGCTATTGCAATCATTCAGTGTAGCTGGTAAGACTGATAATTTTCCACTTCCCACTTTTCTGTTGTGTATCTTTTCACAGTCTGTGTAATACCAAGTAAAGAGGAGTCTTTACTGGGCTGCAGTTCAGTCAGTCTTCCAGATACAGAGATGACTAATAGGGGATTACTCTGTGAATTCAAAGGCCTGAATGCCCCAAAATGAGAGCTGAGCCACCAGTTCTCATTTTCATGTTTATTATCACAAGCTCACTAATAAATATCTTCTTTAAATAAAGTGACAAGAAGAGAGAGCACCCAGGTTAGTCTGTATGTACCTTTAACTTAAAGAATGAAATAGGAAAGAGAAGAGGTGCCAAGAAGATGCACATTAATCTTTACTCAATGTTTATATACTATAGAATAGCAGGAGTAGCTATGGGAATCAGATCTTAGGTGGCCAGGCAATAGCCAAGGATTAATATCTGTGCATTACATTTTGCAAGCGAAATATGTGCTGGAATAATCCTATAATCCAAACAACTCTATGGAAAAAAATAGTGCATCAGCCTAGACTATCATGCAAATTATAATAATGTGATTGGCAAGCATTTTCATTTTGCTTTTGATTTTATAATCAAGTACATACTTCTGTCTCTCACAAGAGGCTTTGCCAGGTACCGATGTGTCCTGCAGCAAGATGAGTTGACCTTGGATTTGCAGCACCAGTGGGATCCTCCATAGCTCCAGTGCAACCTGGGCTTTTCCTGGGAAGAAAAACTACTTCTCGAGGTTTGGGGCTGGCAGGTAACTCTGTGATAAAAAAGTATTGCTTGTGGTAACTAGAAAAGGAGAGCAATAAGCAGAGGGTGATGTAGCTGACATTAATTTTCTCTCTTTGCTGTTTTTCAATTCTTCAGACATTGACTTGTGTCAAGCTCCCTAAAGTAAGCCTATCCCTTCCCTACATACCGAGCACCTTATACTTTTTCTCAAGAATGCACAAAATTTCTGTAATGCTCATCTAATGAACATCCTTTTATTCTGAAAACTGTTTCTTTACTGGTATATTGCTTTATTGCCTTGAAAAAGAACTTCCAATATTGCTTTTACCAAGGTCTTTGTACATTTTGATACTGTGTGAATTTTTTACCTTTAAGATTTTTGCCATTTACAAAAAGAAAAGCAGAGAACTGTAAACTGTGTTGTCATTGGCTCTGTGTAATCATTGGCTTTGTGTAACTAAATGTCAGCGACTTGCTTCAGGGACTCCTATTTGTGCTTTTCACAACCTCCAAAGCCAACAAGGAAAAAAAAAAAAAGGAACATGGGTCACCATGCTGCTGCCTGGAGTGGAACACCAAAATAGTGAGTATACTGCCTTATTAATGTTTACAACTACATCACTGATGTTACCTATGGCTTTTCTTGCAGCTTGTAGAGGGAAATATCTTTACGTTCCTTAGCAGAACAAAGAAATTTCCACTGGATGTTCACCTGAGATTGTGCTGCACAATCGTTTTAGTGATAGATAATCACTTTGATAGACAAAAGCAATGCAGATCCATCATAATGCTCACAAGAGTTCTCCCTGTGACTTTGGTCAAATATACTGTAATCCAGGGGATTTGCTCTGGTTTTGCCAGCAGAGGATTTCTCCTGTGCCTTTAGGTTATCATCCACAGAGAGATGAGGTTAAAAATACAACTCCTTATGCAGGCATGGTACTGGAAGTGCCCAGAGTTAACTATTTACAAGTGGAGGGTTTCCCTCTACTGCTACTCTGCTCATGAAGGTACACCACACTTTGTGATCCTGCTCCCTGGTGCACAGAGACTCGCTCCTCCTTGCCCTCTGGCTCAGGTGCATTTTGCACTCCCACAGAGTTGGCACAGGCACAGTCAGTTCCTACTCTGAGCTGGAGCTTAGAGAGGTCAGCGGAGACCTTGTTCTGAGAAATACATCAGTACTAACATATTTGAAGATGACTTCTTTTGAGTTGTATTGCACTGTTTAAACAAATTGCTTGTTTACTTTCTTTTAATAGAAACTTTCTGTGGCAATAAGGGCTGTGATTTTTAGAAACTAAATTTCGCCATCAGTTTATTAGATTCTTGTTTAATACAAGTTGCACACAAGATACCTGTAAGGTGATTTCCAATGGTATATGTTGAAGGTGGGCACCCCTCTTCTGAAGATTGTCAGTGGTAGTTAGACTTCTTCTTTGCAGCTTTGAAAGCATCCCCAGTACATTTGTTTGAACTGTCCAATTCCTGTGTTGTTTTATTTGTAAGTGTAGAGTGTATCTAAACAATTCCTTTATTCAAGCTAAAGCATTGATCCAGCATGTGCTTGTAGGTTCAAGCTAGAAGTCATGCACTAACACTGACAAAAACTTGATTTTTTTGAGATACCCTTTTCTTTTTCAGAAGACTAATTAATTCATGCACAAATTATATCTAAATTTAAATGCACATGTGTGGTGGTTTAAACCCT
>VYZX01035766.1:0-12148 GCA_013401335.1 Brachypteracias leptosomus
AAATTAACCCTATCCTGTCCAAACCAGGACACTTAGGAAAAACTTGTGTTGCAACAGTGTTTTATTCCTGTGGTAGTTTCCCATCTTGAGTAAATTTAACAGCTTTGAAATCCATGCTTTTACCTGTGCTTCATACCTCATGAATATTTGGATGTGATAAAATTCTAGCATCTTTTCTTAGTACGTTTCCAGTATACCTGATTGCTTGTTAATTTAAAATATGATTCTTTTTATCTCTATAATGCAAAGTAGTAGTTGTCATTAAGTAAGATTGCTAGAAAGCTACGTAGTTTTTTCTAATAGATTAAAACCCCCACACTTCTAAAATATTCCCAAAATTGAAAGAGTAATTGAAATTGTTATTTGTATTTAAGCTGGAAAAGCTGTTACTATCTTATCATTTAGTGGGGAGGGAGAGGTGAGCAGGGTATGTGGAGAAGCAGCAGTCTTGCTTCTTAAGCTTTTAGCTGCAAAGCAGTGACTTCTTCAAGAATGTCTGAATGATGCTTACTGGCTTGTGACTGTAATTTTACTGTATACTTAATGTGACAGCAGTAAAATAATGAAGATTTTTCCTCTGGTTGTTGGTTAAACAAATATAATACTTTGTGGTTGTATGTGGCAGTGGGAAAGCCCACCATTAGTACATAACACTAATGAAATATAATTTTATCATTTGAAGAATGTTCAATTCCTTAATTTTTTGAATTATATTCTGAGAATGTCCTCATCCAATTATACTTGAAATTCCTAGACTTGTTGGCTCATTATTTTTAATAAAACTAAGACATGCTTGTCAAACACCAAAAATATGCAGTTCTGCTTTCAGACACTGTTCCTGATATGAGCAGCATAGGGAGTTGTGAGAGATGCATGTCCTGTTTTTAGAAAAATGTTGATGTGTGGTTTTATTTCGTGTTTTGTGCTTTCCTTAGGGCATTGGAAACTAACAAGTACAATCACATCACAGCTACTTACTTCTTGCTAGCTGAAAGGATTCTGCGAGAAAAACAAGAGAAAGAAATTCAAGCCAGATCTGCAAGCCCTAGTAACATCAAAGCTCAGTTCAGGTGAGAATTTAGGAATCTAAATTTTTAACCTGGCTTAATAAGAATATTATAGAATTGCTCAAGTACTTTTAAGAAACCAACAGTAAAATACTTATTAATTGCAAATTTTAAATGTCTTTTAAAGTGCTGTGGCCGCTCCAGAAGCTCTTAAAAAATCAGTTGCCAATAATATTTTCAATCCTTACCATCTCCAGGAAATGCCTAATCAGTTTGAAGTTTGTATCTGAAGTAGTAAGTTTTCACGTCTGCTATGAAAGGGCATGGTCATTGACCTTCAGTTCCTTATACAAATTGTGTATGGAAAAAAAATTACTTGCATAATCCATGAATGTGTCAATGGGGAATTAGTTACAAATGAGAAGTCACTCTGAATTTGATGTTATGTTCTTAGCTTTGATTTTTCATATGCTGAACAACTGCTAAATCAAGCTTAGAGCAAACATCTGTATGTTATGTTCTTTTTAATAAATCAGTTGATATACCTGTTGTCTAAGGATAACTGTTGAATTACTTGCTTTAATCACCTATTTAAAGATATCGCAATAGATTATTTTTCTTCCAGTTTGACAAAAACATGATTAAAAAAATCTTATTGTAAGGTTCTCTGAGATTTTCAAAGCTTCAGCTCGTGACACGGTAAAACTAAAGGGGGAAGTGGGCTTCTGGCATCTAGTTGGTACTGACATGTTCAAACAGTCCATTTGCTCTGCAGCCAGTTAGCAAAGCATTCCATATTTTCAGGTACAACAGCATATGCTTAAAAAAACCTCAAACAAAACAAACACAAGACAAATAGTATAGTTTCTACCTGCACATTGATATTGGAGGATACATGTTTTGAACAGGGCTTTTTCTTAAACGTTTTGTTCTTAATTTCCTGAGTTAAGTGTTGAGAGTATGACTAGGGATCTGCTGGTATTGAAAAAAACCTTTATTGACCCATCTTGACAATCTTTCCAATGAAGATGGAGGTTGTGGTAAGCTATTTCCATTAATTTTTGTTCTTAACCTCCAGTCTCCTCAGAAGTTGCATTTTAGGTTTTGGTAAAATATTATTGGTAACTATGATTAGCAATAATAACAATTGTTAGGTCTCTCTCATAATGAGAGAAGAATATTAAGTGCTTGAGCTGATGTTTAGAATTGCTGCCTACCTTCAGTGTTCATCTGTCAGATTTAGAGAAAGAGACAAAATAGCTTGTTCATTCCGAAGGTTTTTGTGCGACTTTCATGCAAAGTCACATGTGAAATCATTTAATAGGAATTATAATAGAGACATAAATGCTATAATGTCCTTCTGGTGCATATCCATATTTCTATGGCCTAATTGATAAAAGTCAGATAAGACTACTTCAAGTTCAGTCTAGTAAAAATAGACACTTCTTATAAATTAAGGGCATGCTCTTTGTAAAATACATTAAAGATGCATCATCTCTATTGATTGTTACCTTGAATTTAGGCTGAGATTTTGGAAGCTGAGTAGTCTCTTCTGAATACCATTCCCTCTACCTGATTGATGAATTCTTTCTCTCTGAACTTTACAGTGGTTCTTAACATCTCCAAATGACTGTTGTGTACTAGAGTAGACTGAAATTTTGTTGCTGCGCTTAAGTGACCATTGAGCAAATGACCTTCCACGTAGGAAATTTTATCTTATGTTGTATGGTTACAGGTACTTTAGAAGAGTTATTGTTGCAGGCAACTAAGGGGTGCCTACAGAACTTAAAATGGTCTGGAGCTTGGTGTTACAGAGCTTACCTTTCTTCAAGTGTAATACTGTAACTTAGACTCTGCAGTTCTCTCTTAATGGATCATCCTCTTATGTCAATTTTTTTTGATGGTCTTATTAGCTTTATTTTTTAAATGTGTCTAATACTAAGTATTAGTTGTAAAACAAATTACTTTAGAGAAAAACTTACAACCTGGAGCTTCTCTTCTGCCCCACTTTCCCCTCAGGCCTACTGAGATGGGGAAGAAGGAAGGGAAAGGGAGCAAACATGGACTACTATGAGACACAAACATACTGTAGTGAGGAGGTTTACTGCCTGGAAACTACAGTATTATTAGATACTGTATCCTTCGTGACAGCCACAAAACTCTTTCCTTTTTATGCTGACGTACCAATCTGTTCTTAAAGCATGGTAAATACTTAAAAAATTTTGATTTTAATTTTCTGTCACTTTTGTAGTTATGTTTCTAATTTATTTAAGTCCTGTTTGTTTATCACAGACAGTTGTTTGTGTTTAAAATACCTGGCATAGCACAAATCATCTGAAATCTAGGTCAGTGGTTCCCAGTATTTCTGGAGTCAGTTGGAGCCTAAGTGAGGATGCCAGTGTCAAACCAAGGAGAACTACAGCCTAGGCTCCACCTCTTTTCTGGACAGCTTGGGTCAGAGCTGCTGGTTGTGTGGCTGCCCAGGCAGAGCTGCTCACTGGAGGAAAACTGGTGGTAGGACACCAGCAGCTCCAAGCGCCCAATAAGTCCGGAAAGAGCTGATGCGGCTTCCAAGGAATGCACTACACAGGATTACATGGATGTGTTGGCAGGCAAGTCTTACTGTTAGAGGATCCTGGTGGATTTTTCTATCACTGGTTTGTTAAGCAAAACTGAAGCTAGCACTTCCAAATAAAGTCTGCATTTAGGCTTGATGAGTCTAATGCTGACATTAATGAAGTACTGTTTTTCAAAGTTTGCGTGATTGGGAAGGTAGCTGTCAATTCTTACTTGCGTAGACAGGCATTCCACACTTTTCTATCCAGCCATTACAGAGGGTGCCTTGAGCAAATGCAGTCCTAGTGCAGGTACTCCATTAACTTTAAACACTTAAAAAGAACACGTTAGAATAAGAATATCAAAGAGGTGTCTGAGCTTTCCTTGTTTCTTCAGCTTGACCTCTTAACACAGCAGAGATCACAAAATTGTTATGATACTTCTGCCTTCATATGCAGGCTGTCCAAGCAGATATCTAGGGTCACACCTGGTGTGAAACATTCTTTGGTTCCTCTCCTGTTTTCCTCCCGTGCCTTGTTTCTAAACTGGGCTACGCAGTCATTCAGCCTTTTCTTTTGGCATACCCAAAATATCACTAGGAACATCTTGTAACATGCTATTCATATGTGAACAGAGGTCTCTACTACAGCTTTTCATGCAGTACGCTAGACTATTTTAGTTCTGTAAAGTTAAATGATTAGCAAACACTTTTAAATTAAAGATAACTCTTACTTAGCTTAGAAAAAATTTCATCTCCCCAAGAAATGTAGGACTTCTGCTGAGTAATGCAATTGAAGAATTATTCAGTATTAAGGTGTTGGTCTGTAGTTGTTGGTCTTTTGGATTAGGTTTTCAACATAGAGAGGAAAGGCTGAGTCTTTGTTCTTAATTCATTCTGTGTGCATTATGGGAAAATTACAATATGTTAGAATTTAAAGTAAAATACAAATAATTAGATACCAGCTTAGACACTGGAGGTAAGACATCAGCTGCTAATTGTAAAGTAGATTTACACTCAAGTGTTATTTTCATTTTTATTTCATCTAATGTTAGTATACAGTCTTTTTTTAACTTGGATTTACAGTTTATTCAATTGTCATATTCTTAAGCAGCTTGAGTCCTGAATTCATGCAGCTATATTAATCCAGTTGCTCAGCTAAGGGCAAATAAATGTATGATCTCAATTCATGTGCATTTAAAAGCAAATTTTGTAGCATAGAGCTTGGTCTGAATGAGACTTACTGAAAACTAGTGTTTCTTACTCAGATTTTCAGTCTGTCATGTTAACTCTAACCTAATTCTTTATATTTAGAATATTGGGAAAAAAAATAACAGAAGCTTCACATTTAAAGTAGTTTGCAATACTATCTTATTTAAGTTGTGCTTGAATTGGCTTCTGTCTTCCTCTGGGTACTGGTAGTGCTAGACCTAGTTCAGATTATTTTCTTTGAGACACGATTATTTACAGCTTTTTATTGCTTTATTCGTCTTCTTAGAGCAGTGAAATCATAAGACTTCATTTGACAATAACCAACATAATTTCTAAACTATGCTTTTGCATATGTGATGTTCCTTTCACATAACAGCATTTCTAATGCAATGCACATTCTTTGAGAATGTTTCCTTTTCTTCAGTTACTTAGTACTGTTATTTACAAACATGCCCTCAACAGGCCAATTTGTATGGTAGCACTTGCGCTTCTCTTGTGCACATTTTATATATTTTTGTATGTTCTGAAATGCTTGCCATGATCTAACTTTTATCCTTTATAATTGTACATGTAGGCAGTCATGGCCAACAAAAATCGATGTACCACAAGATCTGGAGGATGACCTTACAGCTTCTCCTCTCTCCCATACGACTGTTCCTCAGTCACCAGCTCGCACAGCTGAGAATGTTCTCAATGGCCACAGAAGCAAAGCCCTGGGTGATTCAGCAAAGAAAGAAGATATCCCTGAATTAGCTGGACCAGCACTTTCAGCAGTCCCATCGGTGAGCTTAAAACCCGCTACAAGTGGCCGGAAGTGCTTGTTCAGAGTAGAAGAAGATGAAGAGGAGGATGAAGAAGATAAGAAACCTATTTCTCTTTCTACTCAAGTCGTTCTGCGCCGTAAGCCTTCAGTTACAAATCGCCTTACTTCAAGAAAGAGTGCACCAGTTCTCAATCAAATATTTGAGGAGGGTGAGTCAGATGACGAGTTTGACATGGATGAGAACTTACCCCCAAAACTCAGCAGGTTAAAAATGAATATTGCTTCACCTAGCACAGTGCACAAACGCTATCACAGGAGGAAAAGCCAGGGACGGGGTTCCAGTTGCAGTAGCTCAGAAACAAGCGATGATGACTCGGAAAGTAGGAGACGCCTAGACAAAGATAGTGGGTTTACTTACTCCTGGCATAGGCGGGATAGCAGCGAAGGGCCACCTGGCAGCCAAGGAGATGGTGGTGGACAAAGCAAACCAAGTAATGGAAATGGAGGGGTAGACAAAACGAGCCCAAGTGACAACAGCAAAGGTGGGGGGAGTCCCTCCGGTAGCTCCAGCGGTAGCACCAACACTTCAGGTTCCACTCGGAGATGTGCTGGATCTGGAAACTCAATGCAGCTATCATCTAGAAGTGCAGGGGAACTGGTTGAAAGCCTGAAGTTAATGAGCCTTTGCCTAGGTTCACAGATTCACAGCAACACTAAATACATTATTGGTCCTCAGAATAGTCTGTCCTTTTCCAGTGTAAAAGTACAGGAGAAATCAACATGGAAAATGTGTATAAGTTCCAGTGGAAGCACAAACCAGGCTTCATCGTTGGGCAACCTAAAATTTTTTTCTGACCAAACATCAGACACAGCAAATGAATTGGAACAGATAAAGAACAGGAACTTGAAAAACAATGTGCTGCAACTACCTCTCTGTGAAAAGACGATATCTGTGAATATTCAGCGGAACCCTAAGGAGGGGCTGCTGTGTACCTCCAGTCAAACTAGTTGTTGTCATGTCATTTGACAATGACCTAACTTTGATAGCTCTATCTACTTGACAGAACCATTTTTTCTGTTCAGAGCTGTGAACACCTTGTCACGGACCCTGTTTTGTTGTCTTAAGATTTTTAAATGGGCTTTGAGCAGTTACTTATTACACTTCAATTTTGTTTGCTTGACAATGCATGGTCTTTGCATGCTGCTAGCCAATATGTTGGGGTTTTTTCAACAAACTATTTTATTGTGTAATTTTTACATTTATAATTTTACTATGGAAGATCTAGATTAAAATAAATATCTGGATCCTAATGTAAGTGGAGCACTTAGAAGTTTCATGTTCTGCACTTAAACTAGAGAGAGAAACTTTTGTTTGCTTGTGAAATGTTAATTCTTGTTCTGACCTTTGTGATAACTAAACTATGTGATACGTGGCATACTTCTTTGTGTCTGAAACAGAACCAAAGCAATAATGTATTGATGCTGAAAACTCTTCAGGGAGCTTTCAGATGTTCCAAGGCTTGTACAAAGCAAAGATGCACTGAAAATTGGTGATCTTGAAATATGATTTTAAATCCACACCTATTTGTCTTAAACTATGATATGGATAAAGTTGTGGCTCAAAAATCAAACTGAAAAGATCTTGTTTTGCTAGAGGCAGTTTTTGGTTTGGTGTGTTCTTGTTTTGTGTTTTTTTAAAAGGCAAGTAGATTTGTAAGGCAGCTTTCTCCCATAGAAATATGTTAATATTACAAGCAGACAATCTTTTTTAATATAACAAAGATAAATTAAGTCTACTTCTGAGTTTTTAAATGCTAACTGAAAATAAAGTATTTGTATCAATTACTTTAGTATATCATGACTTAGCATTTTAGGTTTCTATCTTGTAAACCTCCCATATCCTCTCTTCCCCTCTCTGAGATTTCTAAAGGCAATAAGAGATGGAAAACCTTTAGGCACTTGGATTCAAATTGAAATTGTTATTGTCGTTTACATTTTTCTCATTATTACTCTTTCTAAGACTTAAAATACTGCTGTTCCTCACACATACACCACTTATTTTCCCTCATGCTTTTTCATAAAGTCAATTTAAAGTAGCGTATAGGAAAGGGTTTATTTTACAACTTTTAGCCTCTCTGTTGGTTTTCTCATTGCCATGGCAAGGTCTTGATTAAGAGTATTTCTGTACAAAAGGATACTTTTGACCAGATGAATTAACTTTGTGGAATTTTATTATCTAGAATAAAATATATTGCAGATTCCTAGTTTTGGGAAGGGCAAGAATGTTTTATTTTTTCATGCTATGCACTGAGTCTTCTAAGCAATGCTAGTGAAACTGATGGTAGTATGTAGCAGCTTCCTGGGCAGACATTGGATGTCCGAGAGGAGTTTACACTGTTCAGCATCTTGTAACAGAATGGTCAAATACAATGCATTTTGCATCCACTGCAGAGTGAGCAGAGCACCAAAGAATGGAGTGATGCTTGGTTGTCATTTCTACAGCTCATGACAGCTCTTCTTGGTTAGCAAAATACTAAGAGCCCAAATTGCATGGGGTATTCTTGCCTAGCCAGAGATTTTACATTCTGCTTCCTAAACAAGGTAAAACATAAGTGTTGTACTTCTTTGAGTTTTAAACTCTAGTTGCAGTTTCATCAGCATTATATTATAAATGAAAAGCTGCAAGAATAGATGTGTGGGTGAAGCCATAAAATGTATTTGTTTGAAATTTTTGAGCAGGGATCTTTCCGAGGGCCAGAAATGAGATGTGTGGTTCACAGATGGTGAACGTAACATCCAAGTAGGAGACAAGTTTATAAGGGGCATTGGCAATAAACTTATTTGTTGCAGCTTTTTTCCAAGTATTGTAAATACTCTTTCCTGATATGTACAGCCTTGGAATGGCACCTTTTAACTAACCCCCGTTTTATTTTGTTTCCAGTGTTTTTATATACAACTGTATATATGGTGCTCACTTTAGAACAGCAGTGTTGACCATTTATGCTGCATAGTTGTATTATAGCCTTATAGTTGTGTGTGGTTGGTTGAACCTTTGGGTGTACAAATGTTAGTCTGAGTGGTCTTGATCCATTTGTTGATCGGTGAATGATTGTGCATGTGGTGTATGTTGTATTATGTTGTTACATAAAAGGAAGGACGAGAATAACCACTACATTAAGATAATATCGGACCAAACTATTTAGAGCAAGTAAACAGTTTCTTGTACCCCTTAACGTGTCTTTAAAAGTTGCATATAGTTACAGTAGTGTATAAATTAGTGTGGAAAAAAATTGGTCTTGTATTTTTCTGTATGTGTGTATATAAATATATATTTAAAAAATGTACCTCTAGCAACTTAATCTGTATTTAAGATGTGACAATCTTGACACATAATTTTAAGAGTAGCAGTATAAATAAGCAGAATTAATGAACAGAAACAAAATTCTCACCAAGAAAGAATCTGTTTGTGTGTGTTAAGAGGGTACAGAAATATCAGCTGATCTTATTGCTTCTAGCAATGTTTGGCTTTTTCACTGTATAAACATTCATGGTGTGTGACAGAAATGAAAAATCCAGTTAATAAAAGTGATACCTTGATTGAATGCATAACCTATGATTCACATGTCAGTGTGGCTCGTTAACTCCTGGTGATCACTGTTCACAAGGCAGCACAAGCTCTGGGCTAAGTCCCCAGGCTGCAGCCCAGGGGAGGTCAGAACTTCTGGAGGCACGCTTGCTGGGAGCACATTCTCAATCCCACAGACGTGGATGCACGTTAACTTGCAAATTTTCATTTATTCTCTTATATAGATCAAACTTGTTCATTTGGGCTTAAAAGTTGTCATGGATGGCATCTCCTAAAATAGCTTTTTGTTTAAAGGTTGAGGTAGCTTCAGAGTGATTTAAGTGATTTAGTAGCTGTTCAGCTAGAGAATGTGTTTGATACACTTGTCCAGCTTAACATCTCAGCAAACCTGGTGCTGTTCTGGCAGCTTGGGAATACAGAACAGAATGAGTTTCAAAATCTCAGTTAAAATATTTGCTGTGTATGTGCCCAAATCAGTCAGATGAGTCTTAGACACGTGTCTGCTATGATCACAGGAGGGTTACCTCACTCACCCCAGCGGTAGCCCTTGGGGAAAGTAAGGTGCTTTACTGGTCTTGGGTTTTCCTTTTTAGGTAAAGATATATGAGAGTTGAAATTTCACCGGTATAGTTTGAATGTTTTTAATCCAAACCTAACTCAGTACTATTCTTCTTTGCAATGTAAAATGGCTAATAGTAAAAAACCCAAAACAACAGTGTTAGCATCAGGACTGATACACAGCAGGAGTGGAGAGGCATGCTTTCTGTGCACCAAATGATGGGCACCATAGACAAATCTGTTGTCATTTATACTGCCGAAGATCTAAAACCACAGTGCATGATACAGCTCTATCTGCTCTTTCTGCTATCACATGTAACAGGATCTCAGGACTTAATTCCACTTATTTACTGCAACTGCTCCACAGTGTACCTTTTACAACTGTGCCCCACATGGCAACATTTAGATCACCATGTGCTAAAAAACATCTGCTCCTGAACATTTAGTCTAAGATTGTCAGAATAGAATGGAGAGAACAACTGGAATACCTAAGCTCAAATCCAGGCAAGTGCTCTCACTGTCATCACTTACAAACTGCAGAACAGTCAGGAGAGTAATGCTGCTTATTACTGTATTTTTTCCAAGCTACTGTGAAAAGCAGTTCAGAGGGAGGTAGCAGTGCTCGCCAGTGGTTCTGGAACATGTTCTGTCCATTATGCCCCCCCACCATGTGCTATATAGTCAGACTGCCTGAGAGTGGGTGGTTTCTAATATCTCTTCATGCATGTTACCAGTTTACCCTCAGATGTCTCTGGTGATCTGTGGTTGGAGCAATTCAGCACAACTTGTTCAGGGTCTTTTGCAGTGATTTAACACTGGACCTGTGATTTAACTGCTCAGGAAACATGAACTGTAACCAGACAGAGACGGCATGGATACAGAGTGGCACACTTGCAGAGATTAATTGCATTTAGTGGGTTGTGTAATTGTATGCACAACTAGCCAATCCAACATAAATTGCAAAGCTGTACCCACAGGCTTTTGCAGCTGGGACCCTGCTGTTGCTGGTGAGCTTCCTCATTCTGGTTAATGCAAAATGGGGTGGAGGTGGTAGCAGGCAAAGAGTGACCATGCCTGAGCCAGGAAAGGTGTAATAAATCTTGTACTATGCTCATTTCTAAAACCACAAGGCCAAGCCATAATACCTCAGTAGTTGGCACACATAGGAGAAATTTCTTTAATGATTTTTTCATTAGCAAATAAATGTGCTAACCAGTTATAGAGAAATCCCAATGCAGGTGGCTACTGATAAAGAACATGGGGCAAAGCAGAATGTTCCAAACATTGAAGATGACAAAGCCACCTTGACAGCCTTTCCCATGGTTATGTTTATGTGAATGAATCAGAACACATGTGCCTGTTGCCAATTCCAAATTGACTTGCTTTCAATAAAAGATGTTTCAGTAATAACACCTTGATGTGACTGTACTTGGGAAAGCGTAACAGTGATTCACTTCAACTGCCTACTGACTGAAGCCAGGGAGGCCCCCTCACTGAAGTCATGTAGGTCCAGTGTTTTTAGGAACAGATGGATTCCACTTCTCCAGAGCAATGTCTTTGTAGCTCTTTTAGCCTGCTCCCTTCTTGAAGCAGAGACTCAGCTATTTTTATTTAGTTTAAAATTGTATTTACTTGTAACAAGTTGACTCAGTTTGGCCTATCAGTGGGTATTACTGACATCAATTTCTAGAAGTCAGGAACTCTGAATTAAAGTCTATTGTACTAGGGGAAAAAATAGGACCTCTACTTTCCTAGATGGTAGAAGAATTGTATCATATGAAAAAAATGCAAGCATACCTGATAGAAAACTTGAAAAGCATGGGGTTTCTGCAAGGACTCTGCGGGGCCCTCAGAAATGTCATGTCTGATCTTAGCAAATAATTCAGCAAGCTGTTGTGTAACATCTTCCTCTTTCTTCTCTCTCAGTACTCTCTCTTGAAAAATACAGGGCTGGAGGAAGCAGGAGGGAAGGATGGTTTTTCTCTGGGCTTTTGTTCCACATGCCCTCAGCTTAAGTGTGCAAGGCCTGGAAGAGGTTCAACTCAGCACTGCAGACCTGGGAGCTAGCAGGAAGGACCAATGAGCTCTCTTACACCATGTCCAGGATTACTCTCATCACACCAGTGCTCTCATCACCACTCTTTTTTATATCAAGCAGCAGGGTGTGGAGAGAGATCCCTCCTCTCTTAAGGGCATCAGCCATCAGGACTGGCAGGTGACTCAACAGGCTCCACTTTCCTGAAAAAAAGCACATGGCTGTCATAGGCATGGCTCCCACTGGCTTTGCTTACTTGAATAAGGAAGTAAACTCAATCAGTGCAAGTCTTCCTAAATGAGATTTGAGATGCCCAAATGATGACAATGAGTGGAGGCTGGTTCGTGGTAGGGGCAGCAGGCAAAATCCCCATTTGCCCACCTCACCCCCCAGGTGCCTCTGTGCAACATATATGAGGCCCTGGTAGAGGAAG